>CM052550.1:53798639-53823354 GCA_028533065.1 Trachops cirrhosus
GCACTGCATTCAGACACAAGACCATGTCTTCACTCAGCCAGTCCTACGCAGACCCAAGGAGCAGAGCAATCAGACGGTTCGCCAGGGAGCGCTGACCAACGGAGGACGCCCAGTGACATCATGGGCATTTTGGGTAGGCGCTGTGCACCGTCGGCCACTCCGCAGGTCCGACCGAGGGCTCTTATCTTGAAAATGGGGGCGGTAAAGTACGGAAGCCAAGGTGAGACCAGCAGAGAAATGGCAGGCGCTCTGGTTCGGGGACATGAGGAGGCACCTAATGTGCCCCTGGGCAGCCTGTAGACCTCATGTCTCTGGATCACGTGGACACATGGCCATCAGTGAGGCGGGGCCGTGGGCTCTGGGATACGCCGTGCTCCGCACCGGCACTGAAGCCACAGTAAACCACGGCCGTAGCGGTGCGGAGGGGTGCCCGGGCCCGGGCGCTCTGAGTCCTGCAGGGAGGCCCTGAGAATGCCAGGCGGGGTCGCTTGGCGGGCTGGTCCCAGTCTCTTCCAATGCCCTCTTCCCAACGCAGCCCCACACTTGACGCGACTGACGTCTCGGCCCCCACTTATCACAGCGTGGCAGGGCTTCCGCCTTCGTTTTTCTCAAGAGTGCGTAGCCGAGGTTTATCTTTTTAATTTTTTTTGTAGAAAAAGACTAGAACATTTGAGATAGTCATCTCAGAAGTACTGGTACCACATCAAAACTTTCTCTTTTATATAATTAAAGATTGGGAAAAAAACTGTGGAATATTACATGGCTAAATGAAGAACGAGAAAACCATTACTGATGTAAAATCACTTAAAATATATGTTGCTGAAAGTAAAAATTGCATATAATATGTTTGCATCTATGCAAATTATATCTAGATAGGTGCATATAGGCATATATTTACTTTATCACAATAAAACACGTTAAGAGAGATACACAAGAAACTCACAGGATGGGAAAAGAATGGCGGGAACAGAGGGATAAAAGGAAATTTTTCACAACATAAACTTCTGAATTCTGAATCAAATGAAAGTGATACTTTTTCAAAGAATAGCTAAAATACAATTTTTTGAGGTGAATAATGAAAAAGAGCGATTTTATGACTACATGTTTTAAGACATATACTGTCTTTGTGCCACGCAAAATTATCTAATGCTATATTTAGAAATAATAAATGTAACATATTTTACCTAGTTTCAGGAACTTTCAAAAATTCTCTTTAAATGAACAGGACCTAGTATTACATATAGGTTTGCTTCTTTTTATAAAAAAGTAGATCTTTCTTCTTAGATATGATGTCCAACACCATTACAACGCCCATTAGACTAATGTACATATTTTCTCAAATATTGGGAAGAGGTTGAATAAAGGGGAGACAAAATATTAACTTCAAAAATACTTTAGTAAAACATGATGTATCTTCCAGGTTTCAAGGACTGGAAATCAACTGTAATTAATTAAAAATTATTTTTGTCAAATTAGTGTCGCCACTGTGCATTTTTAGCCTCTTGTGCTATCTTGATCTCCTTTATGCTATTTCAAAACTATTTTTAAACCGAGTATTATTAAAAAATAGGAATCCAACCTGGGTATTCATTAGGTTAACATAGATGAGAATACAGTGTTATCCTCAACAGATGCCCCACTTAAGCATAAAAATCTAATTCTATTTAATTTCATCCCTGGCATCCTCGCCTTCTCCTGTCAAAGTGAATCAACCTGACTGCTAATTTTTGAAGCAAAACCTCTGTGATCATTTCCCTCGTGATTTAATCCAGATCTAACCTCAGGCCTTTCGAGGTTCAAGGTCAATGACCCAATTTATTCTGCCATCAGCCTCTGGATCAGTAACCATTGTCATTCCTCGCAAGGCTTTTACTACATAACATCATTCAGTGGGTGCGTAGTCCCACCAAATTATGTGGGCACTTGAAGGAGATTTCAGAGAGCAACGTGGAACAACTGGGCAAGAGGTTTTGGAGGCTCTGGCCATTGGTAAGCAGAGGGAAAGGTGTTTTCAGTATGGTTTTGACCTCTAACAGCAGAAGCCAACAACTAAGAAATTATTTGCCTTTCTCCCATGAGAAGAAACTCGGTCCTTGGCATCTTCACCAATGGGAAAAGAGTTTTAAAAAGAAATCCTGGAGCATATGCACTCCAAGAAAATCTGGGAAGAAAATAAAGGGACAGATAGTACACTCGATGTTTCTTAGAGATGAATGAACGTACCCGAGCTCACATCTAGGGGCCTTATTTCACTTTTTGCTTCAACAACTCGTGTCTTTGAGCCTCCTTCATGCGTAGCAGTTAATACATTTTGTGAATTTGCCTTGATGTTTTAAATAACTTTCCCTCCCTTGGCGTCCCACCGGCAGGCCCGCAGGGAGCAGCGCGCGTGTTGGAGAAGCTGTCCTTAAGTAAAGGAGAGATCCCAGGGATGCGGGGCCCCACGCAGGGAACTGCTGCTCAAGGGGTCCGCTGGTCCCGGGAGGCCTGAAACTGGGTTTCTGTGTCAAAGATGCTGAATGAAATCGGGGGTGGAATTGTTAAAATTGGAAATGACCTATTTAACTGTATGTGCATTCCCATGGTTGGTATAAATACGTCCAACTTTCTCATTTTCTCATCAGAAGGAACTTATTGTACAGTCTGATGCCGAGAGTCTTTTCAGCAATGTGTTAATGGAAAAAGAATCTGTATCGTTGGACTTTAGAATTCTTTATATTCTCTATGCTTTCTCATTCTCACATGCAATGATAACAACACAAAGATGACTTCAATCCCACTGAAGCTTAAGGGGGAGGGAAATAATGGGGTGGCGGTTGCTCAGAGGAAGAGCTTGTAGAGTAAGATAATTTATTTTGGCTCCATTACAGATCAGAAACAGAATGCATAGTTATCTGATCATATAATATAATGTTGGACTGTACTTGATTTCCCAAATTTCATTGCTGTGTGGGCATAATCTGATGTTTCATAAAATTATGGCCTTAGAAAATCACCTTATAATTTCTATTTCACCCTTCCCAAACCATCCACTCATCCTATAAATCTAAGGGAAATCCTAGAAGTTGTCACTAAGGAAGGTTAACCAGTATTCCCCACATGTACTGATTATAGTGTTATTAATAGGACATGAGTATATCTTGGTATTCATTTACTTGTTGCTTTAAGGAACGTATTTTCGAATGCCCTGAAAACAGAAAGCTACAGGCTAGGTAGAGTTGTGCTGAGCAGAATCAGCCTGGAATTCTCACTGTAATGTATCCTAATCAGAGACTTGTTAGTCCTAGGGCTACCTGTTTTCGTGAGAGGCCCCTGACATCTAGCCAAATGGATTCTGCATTTAGAACTTAAAAATCTATACCTTCGACTTTGCACTCAATGATGGACAAATAAAAGTTTTAGCTAGAAATCCATCAGACTTGGCATGAATTCACATAGTTTTGTTTTTCTTTTTCTTCAAGAAAAGAATATTTTGTTTGTAGAAAAATTGCATGACTTTCCTTTTTTTGGATATGTGACCTTTAAGAAAAGGTTGTGCTATGTATTTCAGCCACCAAGCATTGAGAGAATTGCATTAACAGTAAAATAATATTCTTACTGCCAAGCGCACAAATATTCACTAACAGCAATCTTATTCTCCAAGGCCCCGAGCAGCGCTTCATCATGCTAGCGTGGCCTCCCTGACAGGAGCCTTCTCTGAAATCCATCCACCTCCCCGTCATTCACAGCTTTGTGATGCCCACCAGCTTGGTGCCCACTCTGGCTGGATGACCCCTGCCCCAAACCCCGCTGTCCTCAGTTGGCAAGGGCTTCTCAGGGACCTTCTGTCCTGGGCTGACTGGCGGCTCTGACCTTTGTGGCTGCTCTCCACGATTTTTTTGGACAAAGTGGGGGACTCACAGAAAAGCAATCAATCCTATCTGCTAATGTATAAATAATACACACACAGAAATACATGCAAATATATAGTAGCTTGTTTTACAAAGAATGAGAGCCTGTAAATTCAATGGGAAATGCATTTCTTTGAAAGGTGCCCTGTCTGGAGAGGTGTTCTGTTATGTTTTTACGTTTTTTTGAAATCAAGTTGCAGAGGAACGTGGGTAAATGTTGATGACCCCCGCGTGACCAAAACCCGACTTGATTTCCGGGGCCAGTGTTCAAGAGGCTTAAATGAGGATATAAACAAGCAGATTATTTCTGAATCTTAACTGGAATTATTCTCATTCAATGAAGAGGAGAGTGAGGATGAGCGATGATGCTGTTTTGTGTGATTTTCATTGGGAACCAATGCAATTCAAGCAAAACCCTTTAAAGTAGAACCTTTGATCTTTTTGACAAAATTCGGACAGCTGCAGTGATCTAGGGCAAGGTGGGCAGGGGGGGCTTGCGTGTCTATGAGTCTACGTTCTACTTCCTTTCCCTACACTGCCCCATCTGTGGCTGGGAGGGTCAAATCCATGGCAGGTTCATTTCTGGGCCAACTCTGCCCAATTATATGGTGTGAATTGATGTCCACGAGGGCTTAGAACAGTGGCCCCTGATTCAAGTCCTTAGACTGGACTAGTCTACCATTGTTCGGGTAAGAGGCCAGTGCATACCCATCAATTAGTCAAATTCATCTCAACCTACTTTATTTGATCACTTTTAGGGAATATTACCCAAATATAAGTATATTTGGAAAAAGAAATGCTGTGAAAATCCAGAAATATAACACTTCCATAGAAAAGAGTTACTACCTAGCTGAGTTCTAAAATTTTTTAAAAGATGTAGGATTTCAGACAGTTGTGTCTATCTATGAGTTCTTGGTGGTAACAGAATAACTTCACGGCAAAGAGCAGTGGGCATGTTATTCTATGGGCATGAAACCAAAATATCAAAATCAGTTAGAAGAGTCACATGATTTTGTGAAAGCCTATGGCAGGCTGAGACTCTGGAAAATAATTTGTCTTACACAAAGACTTTCTTCCCAATATAGAAATTCTACACAAGTGTTAAATCTCAAAACAAATTAATTCATGCCTATCACTTGAAATGTTTACAATTCAGACATTTAAATATCAGAGTTCCATGTAATGGCATGAACAGGTTGTAGAGATTTGTTCATTTGAAATTCCATGCGGTAACAGATGCGATAACTTGTCTGGCATTAAAACGGAGTTTAAGGTAATCACTGCACTTGCTCTTTTGTTCTAAGTGCTTTACAATCCTTAATTCACATAAAACATCTGTGAAATTCCGTTAGGAGTGTGGTGAGTAAAATTTAATCCCTGTTTTTATACCAGCATGTTCTAAAACATGCTTACATATATTTCAGTCTTCCTGGTGTGAAAAACTCACGTGGGAATGAATGGGAGAGCATTTTTGTGACATTAAAACTTGGGGGCAAGAGAAGATGGATGTGCTAACAGAACTAAGACTAGGCCACACTGAAGACAATTTCCTCCATTGATTCTGGACACCAATTGGAGGAATAATTATAGAAACAAATGAAGATATGGAGATCATTTTGTTGGCCAAATGTGTCTTTGTTAAAGCGAAAGCAATTGGTTTCTCTTTGTTGTCACGGATGAAATATAGGCAGAGTGGAGTGAGTTGTTTTGCTGCTGTGTGTGTGGCACGGAAGCAGAGTGCTCACGCCTTCTAGATCCACTGCGGACAACTTCACCGACCTAACGGAGCCAGCTCTTCCCCGGGAGCCCAGAACCAGCTCTGCCCCCTTCTCGGAAGGACGGGGGAGGGGCCCTGGCAGACCTTGGAAGAAGAGCGTGGTTACACACCACGAACCTTCCTGAAGTTCCTGTGCTAAGTGATAACAAGGCGTGTGCTTCAGAACTGGCTTCCAGGGTGCGTGTGATAGAAGCACACCACTAATGAAGATAGCAGAGAACTTAGCATGAAAGGTGTTCCAGGTGAATCTCCACTTCCCCGTTACCAATCTGGAAATATTTATCTGGCACATTCTGTCTGTAAGGCACCGTGCTTGTCAGACTCTGAGACAGTGCACACGCACACACCTGGATCTTTGTGTATTTATGTCCCGCCCGTTCCACAGAAGGTTCGTGATCATCTGTAAGTGTTTACACGTAGGTCTATGTTTATGTGTGTGCAGTGTGTGTATATATTATATGTGAGAAAATATAGAATAAAAACAAATAAGGAAGGGACTCATGTTAAGGAAAAATGTGGAGAGGGAAAAAGGGCAGGATAAGAAGAACAAATAAGGCGTACCTTCGACGAGTCATTGTAGAATTGTTGGAAGTAAATCAAACTTTTGGCTTTAAGTTTATTTTCCAATGATCAAAGAAAGAAAAAACCTGTGATCGGTTATAAAGACATGCTAGGTGATCGACCATATGTTAAAAGCAAACTGGAGAGACTTCCCAGAGAGTGAGATGAGAGGGAAAATTCTGTCGTGGGTTCTCATTCAGAGAACATTGTACTGTCTGATGAGTGGGAAGCTTGCCAACAGCCGTGCAATAATTAACATATTCAGTTAGATGTGACAGTTCTTCTAATAGTCCTCGAAGTATACCGGTGACCTGCCTCCCATGGAAAATACAGTGAAAGCAAGTCTATAAGAAGGTAAAATATTGCAGGAAAAAAATGTAGCCTTCTCATCATCTTGCATTTCCCCAGAGCAGGAGTTAGAAAACTGACATTCAAACCAAGCTATGCAGAGGTGATCGTCCTGGGGGGTGGGGACGGGGGCACTTAGTGAGATCCGGAGGGTGTGCATACCCGCTCCCCTCCCTGACAGAGGGACTGCTGGCCGTCATCTGTGTCGTACGTGAGACCCTGAGGATAGCACCTCGCATTCAGATATCTGGCCCAGATACAAAGGCAGAGGGTTGGAGAGTTTAAGGCAGTAATCTTCCACAAGGATTGGGGGTGCAGGGAGTGTGTGGACCTAATGAAAGGAGCACCCTAATGCTCTGACCAGCAATTCTGGGCAGCAGAAGGCGAAAGTCCTTTTGTCAGGGGGCAGGTGTTTGCTCTGCCCTGCAGCGAAGGAACGAGATTCTTCCTCAGGAACTGTTTCTAGTCTGTTCCGGAGGGAAAATGAGTGGGCAAGGCCTCTGGGTTCTGCTGTGCAGAACAGTGTTCTCCAGGAAGCCTTACTTTTCAAGGGTGATACAAAATCTCCGTGATCAGATGAGTTTGGGGACCAATGGGAAAAACAAGGCTCAACAAGCTGTTTTCTTGCAGGGCTTCTCAAAGCCTGTAAGGAGGCTCCCACAAGGTGTAAATCTCAAAGAGCAGTGAGGTGCGCCAATGCTGATCCAGTTGCGGGCCCCTCGTTTTGCAAAATGTCTCATGGAAACACTTTGCTTATAGCAGTCATAGCACAAGTCAGCAAGTTTTATAACATTTTTCTCGTAGGCACTGCCAAGTTTAGCATAACGTTTTGGAGGTTCGTCCATGCTGCGGCATGCATCAGCGCTGCCTTCCTTTTCACAGCCAAATAATATTCCACGGTTTAGGTTACATCTAACATGCCGGGCTCCTGGACGGTTTCTACCTTTTGCCTGTTATGCAGAATTCTGCTGCAGCCACTCAGGTTATGAGTGCCTGTGTACACAGATCTAGCTCTGGATTGCTGAGTCAAGGGAAACTCATGTTTAACCCTTTGAGGGATTGCCAGACAATGTTCCAACTGGGCGCCCCATTTCACATTCTCATAAAAAGCATGCGTGTGCTCTAATTCGTCCTTATCCTTGAAGACACTCGTTACTCTCTGACTTTCTGGTTACACCCATTCTAGTGGGTGTGAAGTAGTATCTCACTGTGGTTTTGATTTGCGTTTACTTAATGACTCATGATGTTATGCATCTCTTCATGTGTTTATTGGCCATTTGGGTGAATGGCTGAGGTATAAATTGGTGAGTGTGACTGCTGACATTTTTGACAATATCAATTTACATGTTCTTTCAAATTAAATGTAGCTGTATTTTAAAAGTGAAAAGCAGACTTCCTGTTTCTAAGTCAGAACACTTACTTTGCTATTTCAAAGGGAAAATATTTCATAAAATAATCTAATAAAAAAGTGATCATATGATAGGATTTAAAATTCTGACTAACATTAAAAAAAACTAGTAGGCTTTTCTCCTAAATCATGCTTAATATTTTGGCTCTAAGCAAAACGTGAAATGGAGTAAAGATTCACATGGTGTTTAGTTAGCTTTTCTTTTTCTTCTCAAGCCAAAATAATTAGTTTTATGACAACTATGTAATAAAGGCAAGTACGGTTTGACCGATATTTCCATTTCATATTTTTCTGATTCTTGTTTTCTGCCAAGCCCAGGATGAGGTGTTTTGTTTTACCGTGTTTTGTTTTGTTTTGAATTGTGGGCAGGAAGAGACCAGGGAGATGATAAGAGCCCAAATGGGCATTAGGGTCTGTGCTTCATGCCTCGGCAATGTTCTCGTTGGTTTAGACTCGGGAGGACGAGCGAAAGGACCTTCGGCAGGATATGACCCTCTGGAGAACTTTGCAATTCCGAGATCACATGTTCAGATCTAGATGATCAAACTCAGCGTGCAGGCTAGAACAACACGCAAGATCAATAGGGAAACTTTCATTTGAACTTGGCTTACTGCTCTGGAGCCCACGACTGCTCATTAGGATTAGACAAGAGAGATAAGGGAAGAGAGAGCAGGGTTTGGAAAGTCAGACGGTGATCACGAAATCTACAAAACTGAATTCCAAAGATCATCAGATCATCGGAAGGAATCTTAGGGGAGTTTTCCAACGCCTTGTTAAAAACTAGGCTTGCCTCTTTATATCGCCAAATGCATTAGCTCATCATCAATTCATCAAGTACAGAGGTATGGATAAGAGAGTGATATTGTAAGTGTTTCGTTTTGGACTCTCTAATATCACATAACAGAGCCACTGACCAGACCCATCCACAGGCAAGTAATCTGCATTTTATTCTGTTTCCTCATCTTTAAAGGAAAAGGAAGCCCACACTTCTGCTTCCGAGAGTTTATGAAAACCACATGAGATGATGAATGTGAGGACACTTTGCAAACCCTAAAGCCACAATATTAATATTAATACTATTATCACTCAGCTCAGTCACACTTTAGATCTTCTCTCTGCTCCTTGAGACTCATTCTGAAGACGGGAAGGCTGAAGCCACTGTCAAATTAAGATTCGGGAATATCCGTGAATCTTTCACTTCTCCCAGCTACCACTGGTAATTGAAAGTTGATGTATGATTCCATTTGTAAAACCGGGAACAGAAGTTCTGACGCTGACGTACTGAGTTTTCAGTAAAATAAATGTGCCTTTGACAGGTTTAAGATAATGAGACCTGAGAATCCGGCTGGGCGAGGAAATGTGCTCTTTGCAACCCAGGTCGCCGAAGTTCACCAACAGGCAAAGTGAAGATGCCGGAGAGTGACCGACGGCCCTGTGGCACAGTGAAACACTCCCTCCCCAAGACGTTCTCAGTTTCTGCTTCCTCTCTCCCCTCGTTGTGTTCCGCATATTCTTGAGACTTGCCAAATTCAACTAACAGAGCAAAATAGAAACTTCAAGAGAGGCCAAAGAAATGTCACCATGGGTAAACAGTCCTAACGGATGCATAGATTTAAAACCTTATTTATGCCGGGATTTATTTAGCAAGCCCACTTGGAATCTAAACACTGGAACGAAGTATTTCTCCACTGGTTTAATAACGCCAAGGGCCCTGCTACTTTTAAAAGGTAAAGAGGTGCTTCACTTACTTACAATTCAGAGGCACGTTTCTCAGGCTTGAATAACGTGGTAGTAATCACACACCAACACAAACACAGGCAGATCATTGAGAAAGTGGCGTTTAGCTTTGCCTTCAGCCAAGGGAGGTTGAAAAATTGTCCCCAGTGAAGCCTAGCCAAAACAAAATGCCTCTCCCAGCGGACCTTTCGCTGCCTTCTTTCTCAAAATAACACACCCTTGGGGCGCAGACCTGCAGGGAATTTAGACACCTGGCCGACCATATTAAGATATTTTACACTGGTGTTATATCTGTCAACAGATATTATTTCTTTTCCAAGGATGCTCTCAGATGGACTGTTTTACTAAATCTGGGCAGGAGAATTTTCTACAAAGTAAATCATTGAACAGCCAAACAGGGAGAGAAAAATAAAAATTTTTTTTAAAAAGCCTTTATTTAGATGGCATTCAGGCTCAAGTATACTATGGTGGCCGTTGACAGAGGAAGCGGCCAAAGAGGCCCAGATACAGAGAATAGAACTCTGACCCCCGCTTTTCTCATGAGCGTCTTATCTTGTTGGAAGCACTACACTCAGGATGGTGCAGTAATGCCCTGGTTTTACACTGTGCTGGGTGGGGCCGCGGTGCTCCTCTGGGTCACTGAAAACCGCCACCATCTTCAGAGAAGGACAGCGCCAGCCGTTCTGTTTTTATATGCTGTGTGTGTGCAACCTCTACTTGAGCTTTTGCTGAGAAAAAAATCAGTGACCCTGTCTAGAAAATAGCAAAGATGGAAAATGCTTTCTTTTTGGAGCCCCCAAATCCTGCTTTGTTTATTTGGCTGTGCCCAGTGCTCCGCCAGATTGTTGAGAAATGTCTCAGGCCTCCAGAGTCACTGAGTAAGTGGGGCAGATGGGGGTCCAGGTTGTAGGTCACGTTCACGATCCCCTCCTGGTCACGCCATTGCGTGAAATGGTCATGGAGACTTGTAACAGGCACGTTCAGGCGGGAGGTAGTGGGACTGCCGGATTTATCAAATAGCACATACTTATACTGAAAAGATATCTGTTGCTCATCTGAAATTCAAATTGGACTGGGTGGCCTGCATTTTATCTGGCAACCCTCTATGGTGAGGGAGTCGCAAAGGATGAAGTTTGCTTGAAAATAGTCAATCTGTAAATGGACTTTGAAGGGACGTGGGCAACTTGGGTGGTGAACTTCACTATTAAACCTGAAAATAGCTACTTTGACAACTCTGTCTCTTACTAAAATGGCAAAAGAAAAATCACAAAACCGCTTAAGCTTCAATTGAAATGTTTTTGGCTCTGCTTCTGGTCCAAAGAAGAAAAACATTGAAATAAGGGCAAACTGAATTTTTGAGTATCAACCATCAAATCGCTGATCTCCCTGTCCTTTTCACACAGAGATACATAATGAGTGTGTATTATATATATACACACACAGCCATTTAATCCATGTGTTGCATTTTAAAATTGCATCCTTTGTGTGAAGCCTCTGGGTAGAAGTATAATTAAATCATTCATTACGATATATTCTTAATGTATAACAGCAGCAATGTTAACAAACAAAACCTAGCCCGTAAACTAATGTATTTCATAGGATTACTTCATCTGGAAGGCTTCATCTAGGACCGCTTCCTTACAATTTAGGGTTTGTCTCATGACCTATGATATAATAGTGGGGGTCTCAGAAGAGTTTCAAATGAGGGGGCAGGGCAAGAAGGGGCCATTTTCTAGAAAATGCATCTGGTTCTTTTAAATACAAATGGAAGAAATGTGTGACATTGCTTAAAAGAAATGAAAAGATATGAGGATTTTTTTTTAAGTTACCAAAACTGTTTGGATTGATTTTAAGCTGCTGGAAGGGGAAGAAAAAAAAAACCCAAACCTAAACAGGCCTTTCAACCTTCACAGTTTTCACTGTTATTTCCTAAACTTTGACTCAGCTGCAACTTTCTCGTTTGACACTAACAATACCTACAGATTTTAAGGGGTTTTTGAACCTCTGTTTCGCCATTTTACCATAAGCTGTGTTTTTCAGGATCCGTGTTGACTCATCTTGGGTTAAATTCCCTAGTGAGCGCTCTCTGCTGATCTGGAAACTTGGCTGAGTTCAGGGATTGCCCAGAGAGCTTTCGACCACGATTGCTGGATGCTGCCTATGGGGGTGTTTCTGGGTTAGTGCTTGCACCCACAGACTGAGTCAAGGAGATGACTCTTGCCAGTGCAGGTGGGTACATCCAGTTCATCAGGAGTCTGAATAGAATGAAAAGGTGGAAGAAAGGAGAATTTACTCTTCGCCGAAGCTGGGGCATCCTTCTTCCCCTGCCCTTGGACCTCGGTGGTCCTGGTGCTGGGCCTTGGTCTCAGACAGGAGCTCACGCCACAGCGCTTGGACTTATTCAGCCTCCTGCTGTGCTCCGTACCTGCGTTTGTGATACCCTATGAGCTCCGTTTCTCTGGAGAATCCCTACTGACACAGACAATGACCTTGACATTCTAGTAACCCACACAAAATGACGTTCATTTCTGCGTCATGCAAACTCGTTCCGGTCAGGATTGCAATCAGGCTGATCTCTGGGGCAAAGGTTCCTCAAGCCTTGCCTCGGTGACCCAGACACCCGTCTGCGCATTTAAAAACTGCCCTCCTACTTAGCAAAGAGGAAAAGAGGGACCTGTGGTCCAAACGGTGCCAGTGAAATACTGCGGTTCGCAAATGACATACATTTCTACTCATTTCTGCTCCCATTTCATTGGACAGAATTAACCACATGGTCATGTAATGCCAAGGGGGCTGGGAAATACTGACTTTCATGTCCTGGCCTGACGGGAAGACAGTATTTGGGAACCTAAATAACACCAGCTGCCATGTTTCCTTGCTATGTCAAAAGTAGGTCCATCTGTCCCCCCTTGCCTGAAAGTTCTCCTGGTTTTAAATGAAGTTTTATTGGTATCTCTGAAACAATCACCTCCCTGGGCCCCGAATCTCTCCCTCTCCCATCTGATCCGTTAGAACCCACTGTAGAGAGCAAAGCCTCCATGAGAATATGGTATTACATGACACTGTAACCTTTTCCCCCTCTAGAAAACCACCCTTTATGAATAAAACATGGGTGACCTTTAAAAACTTAGCAGTTGTACTAGGTGATTGCATATTAACAAGCTTTTTGAAGAAATAGGACAGGCATTGTATGTTTCACTTAAGGATAGATAATAGAACTATTCAAATAATTTATTATTTTATTCACTAGGAGGAAACGCAACAACTATTTTACACGACCTCCCTCAGTTGTATGTGACTTCTCACTTATTTAATTGTGCTTTTGTTATTATTAAATTGAAGATTCCCATGGAAATTAGAATGCTTCTTACCGACTTGGATTTTCCATTTTTTGGTGAAATAACTGAAAATTCTGAGAGTTAGAACCCTCAGTAGGGAGCAAAGCAAGGCAGAGTTACGTGTGATGAAACTGAATCTCCTGACATCCAAACCCAAGGGCTCAGGTTTCACAGCACCTGGCATATAGAAGCCTCTCAACTAATCCCATGTTCAAGGCTGTTCTTGAGCGTTTGACAAAGGAGCTTACAAGGGAATTCTATCAATGTTACAGAGGAATAGGAAATCACATCTCACACACACACACACACACACACACAGAGTTCTAGGGTGGACCCAAGGGCAGAACTATCACGCGGGGAGTGGACGAGGTGAAAGGGGGATGGAATCAACTCACCGATAACACCCAGTTCGGAAGAGGCCTCTGTCCAAGGCAACGCGTTTCTAATTCAATTGTTTGGGAGATTTTTTTTCCCCAACGAGGCTGCCCAGAGTTCTAGGGTTCTGACGGGATATCTCAAGAGGCACTAAAACGGAGTGGGGCATCTTCATTCCAGTGTTCCATAGGGGCTGAGGGCTACTGTATTCATGTGGGCCGTAAGCTATAGTTTTCGGCGGCACGGTCTGAACAAGAAGGGACGTGTACCATTGTGTGTGTCTATTGGGCACTATAGTGTCTTCTACTGACTATGGCCCATCAAGTCACCACTACTCGTGTGATGACTGACAGCGCTGATTTTATAAACACCGAGTGAAAATGATAAGCGCACAAGGTGTGGCTCTATAGAACACTAGAAATACTCGATACAGATCCCGAATCACTACGCATACAGTTTGCATGATACAGATTACAAGCCTGTAGGAAATGCCCCCGGGTAACTCATAGGATATTTGATCCATCTTTGCTCGGACTCAGCCACGCCGGTTACACTCGCACAGGCTTTGAAATTGGGGTCTTCTTTCCCAGCAGCTACAAGATCCTCAAGTGGTGAGACATGGTTTTAAAATTCTCTCTTGTACTTAAGCAAGCTCGCGTGTAGTAACTGAAAAGTTAGTACGTATTGAACACTGTGGGACTGATAACCTTTCTGAATAGTTTTGACACGTCTGAGATCATCAGCTATTCTCCCGGCTGCAGTGGAACGGAATGGATGACTTTCTGGCGCTTATCAATACACCCCACTTGGAACTGTACCATAAGGAGGGTTCTTACATTGTTTAAAACTGAGGGCTTGATTGAAACGATTCCATCTCGCGTAGGACTCCTTTAATTCAAGCATAGTGGTAACGTGTTCCTTTTTAAATCTGCACGAGTAAACCAGGCAGTCTCATTTAATCTACAATTATGGCAATAAGCCATCTTTTTGCTCTGCTTTGCTGGGCAGGCTTGGAGAAGATTGCCTCTAGGTGGCTCGGCGCGGCTTCATCTTTTTGCTGTGCGTGCCGCCTCTCCAGAGAGCTGCGATAGATATATCCGAGCATTGAAGAGACAAAATCACTTACATTTGTCATTTTAGCATTTAGGCTCCTAGGATTGTCTAAAGGACTGGTGATATAAAACGAAGACATCTCTGTGCAAGAGGGAGCTGGGGCTGTTTGCATGGCACTTTCCCTAACGCGTGCAGCATGCACGAGGCAGTTCCCTCCTGGAGCTCGTGGCGGGGTGGGGGAGGGAGAGAGCAGGGCACCAGCCCACTGGAGAAGTTTCCTCCAATGTGTCATTAAGGTGTTTCAGAGCATCTGTGTGGCTGCCATATGAACTGGATGGGAACACAAAGTAATCAATTTCAGTTGAGAGCACTAATTTATCACCTTGCCATCTTTTATTGCAAGGTAGAGAATCTCAATCTTTGGTTCTCCTGTGCGCGCTCTCTCTCTCTCTCTCAGACACATACCTACCTCTCTCACAAACTCAAAAACTCTTACACTCAACCCCTCCTTCTTTTAAATATTAAACTGCCAAATCAGAAATTTACAATCTTTTTCTGCTGTTCGTTAGCTTGAATTTGGGGTGGTGAAGGTAGTTGCTTACTCAACATTTTCCTTTCCTCTACTAGAGGTTTTATATCTTCTCTTTCTTGGACTCCAAAAACGAGTTTAAGTATGATTTCAACATTAATGTAAGGCTGCTTCCCAAACGCACTCCCTGTCAGCATACAAAGCATTTAGCTTCTGAGAGCTGAAAATTCCAATCTGTGGGAGCAATTTAATAAAGCAGCTCAAATCTTAATTCCTAGAGTCAATATGGCTACAGAAGTCAAACTTTTAAATTAGAAACTCAAACCCTCCAAGCACGGAGGAGGAGGCACAGGCAGGACCACGGCTTGTTGCTCTCTCTAACGCAGACAGAGCGCCTCCCCACGACCTGTACCTGCAAGCGTAGCAGGGCATCTGGCCTGGCCGGTCCGAGGCAGGGTCCCCTATCAGATGTGGAGCAGGAGAGGGACAGAACAGCACAGGAGGGGAAGAAAAAAAAAGACGAGATGGCAATCATCCTCCAAAAATAAATTTTTGCACGTCTTAAAAGTCCCCAAGGCTCAGAGCAAATGTTGAATTATTTTTTCTCAGCACTGGAAGTTCAGACTTCTGAGGGACTAGAAAAGCCACCCGGGGTATTTTATGGAGACCCTGCGTTTCATCTTTTTTTAGCCAAATCTAGGTTTAGCTTTGCCATCCTGGCCACCTAATTTTTTTCATTAAACCATAACGTAGGAGCTCTCATTATTTGCAATAAATATTTTCAGTATGTGCTTTTTTCTGGAAGTCTGGCATTTGTGTGTGTTATTTATATTACAATATGCGTCACCTCCCCCCCACCAAAAAAATAAATCTCTTTTGGCCGCTGCGGCCAAAGTTCATCTGTCCACCCCAGATGTGTTTTCCTTCAGAATCCCTACAAGATCTCAGTGGTTTTTTTTTTCATAAAATCTAAAATCCCACCACAAACATTTTTTCCCCTTTTAACTCCTAATATATTTTTTTTCTTCAAGCCCTGATGTTCTCTCTGTTACTCCCAATATTTCTCCCTAGACCCCAATTTCCTAACCAAAGCACATTACTGATCTGATGCTTTCAACAGCCTGGTAGCACATCAATAAACTAAAGATTATTGTGCTTTGTCAGGTTTTATTTTGTAACATTATGGGAAATTCTCTGCTGTCTTGGATGAGTGCGTAAACTCTGATTGCTTGACAATTAACAGAGCTAGTAATAGAAAAAGCAATGTAATTTACCTTCGTACGAGAGATCTCAGTTAACAAAAATTAAACTATTGAACTCTCCTCTCCAAGGAAAGGGATGTCGCCTCATTATATTAAAAAGAAAAACAGATTCCAGTGGCAAGTGGGCCCTCAGTCTGGCTGGGTGAATTTATGGCTCAGATTATGTGTTTTCTGACATGCATACAAAATTATGGCTTTTCAACTGGACCCGACTCTCTCTTCCTTAAATGAGCATTTCCCCCCCTTTGGTACTATAACTCAAAGAGAACATTCTCGATAAATAATGTCGAGGGGGAGTATCTAAGCATGCTTCGTTGTTTGGATATGGAGGAAGGATGTCCCTTATCTACAGGGCCCGAGTGCAGCTCTTGCTGACTCGGTCTCCTCCACTCTCTGAGTCTCTGTCTTTCTGTATCACAGCACTAAGGAAGAAAATATACAGTGTAATTAAATACAGAGCCATCACGCTAAAAGTGAAGAACTCCCACAGAGCAGAGCGCTGGGTTTTACAGACTCCTACGGAGACCATATGAAGCTTGCATTCGAAATGGCATCTGTGGCTCTGAGCCTGCCTTCTGCCCTTTCCCGAGCTTCTGCTTAGTTCAAAGAAATACTGTGTTTGAACACAGACCTCCGGATAACTTAGCGGAGTTGTGAGGGTCGTTGAGGCTTGACGTCCCTCTTCCTCAAGAATTTCAGCGTCTGAAATCTCTTTTTTGTTGTTGTTTGTTTTTGTTTTTAAGAGTTCCTGCATGCCCTCCTAACTTTTCCAAATGGACAGCTTAAAAGTGTTGGTCCCCTGCCTTAAGCTATGTGAATGGTGAACAACATTTGGTCTCCGGAAGAGACGGTTACAATTCTGGTTACATAGAAGACACGATATTATAAGACTTGTTTCTGCTTTCAAGAAGGTTATGGCCCTGGGGGCAGCAAACCCTGGGCCCGTGGGCCAAATCCAGCCCGCCACTTCTCTGTGTATGGCCTGGGAGCTAAGAATGGGCTGCAGCTGAAGAAATTTCCAAAGAAGAACAATGTATTGTATTAAGTGAACATTACATAAAATTCAAATTTTATTACCAATGAATAAAGTTTCATTTTAACATGTCTTTACCTTTCATTTACATAAGGTCTATGTCTGCTTTCTTCCTACAAAGAATGGCGTAGTTGTGACAGAGAAGGTGTGACTTGCAACATCTGAAATACGTACTTTTTGGCCTTTTCAGTAAGAGTTTGCAGCCTCTGTTATGAACTCATTCTGTTATGAACCACTTCCAATAACCATAAAATAGTGAGTGAGCAAAGAAATGCAGTATAGTACCATCAGTGGGCAAGTGGGAAGCTGTGGACAACTGCCATATTAACCCAAGAAGACACGCATCACTGCAGGTGGTTTTGTCTTAAGACAACTTGAAGAAGTAGATAAGAACAGGAGCGGACCTTACAAGGCTGTAAGTATGAGTGATACAAAGCAGTGGGAAGGGCGTTTCAAGTTGGGGAGACACAGACAGTGAGGATGGGTTCTGACTTGGCAAGAATGAAGGTCCGAGAAGAGATGTCGGTGATCTGCGGTAGGAGTGGAAGTCTAGGTTATTTACAATGTCAAGGGTAAGTCAACTGCCTCCTATTCTGATGTTGATAGTCAGGAATGGAAGAAGAATCACCGAGAAGAGAAACTGGGACATGTAAAAGCGAAATGAAGGTCAAGGTAAGGTGGGCGGGAAAATGGAAGATTTGTGGCCTGTGCCATCAACACAGAGAATGACTGGCAGAAAGAAGGAATCTCGTATCTGACTTACTGACGAATCAGGTGAGGAGGGGACGATGTCCTAAGGTAAAATCCACCACAGCAGACCCACCGGGTGCCCTGCTGCCTCTGGGTCATTTTTCTGGAACTATTTTTTAATAGGATGCAGTGACTGTTACAATATTAAGTATGCAGTAAATTCCCAATAATTATCTAATAAAGCCACGATGTATGAGAAAAATGCAGTTTGCAGTTTTACCCGTGGTCATGTCAACTTTAACATGAAACTCAGGAGGCAGCGAGCTGTTCGCTGGCGTAGGTCTCCATACAACGGAGGGGAATTTAAAAATGGGATAGACTTTGGGATTTCATCAGAAAGTCACGTCAAAGAAAATGCTTAATTATGAGATTATAAGACAGCTGCTTTACATTCATTCAGCTTGTCATGTACTTCGGCCGCTTTTCTCTGCTTCTCTTTCTGTGTCGCCGCTCGGACAGCTTCAAGGGCTACCTGGCTATTTTATTTACCATCTGTTTTGTCCACAGCATGCTATTTGGCCTTATTTATGATATTTTGACCTGGCATTACTTTAAAATGGTTTCCTCTTTCATTTATGGCCCTCATATGAGGAGTGCAAAAATGCATATAAAGATTTTACTGCCAGGTATTTAAGATGCCTCGCATAATTCAGAAGGAGCAGCAGCGATGTTACGAGAACAGAACCGGGCAGCGCTCAGCCGTGACACGGCTGAAGGACAGGAGAGCAGTGTCTGAAAGACAGCACCGCTAGATGAGTACGTGGGATGCAGCTGCATAGACCCTGAGTGTTATGTACATGAGGTGTGGTGTAGGGGGTGAGGGGCGCAGCTTTTCGCAATCAAGTGGGTGTGACATCAGCGTTCATTCATTCACTTGTTAAACACGTGCCAAGCACATACCCTGTTCTTGAAGCTGCGTCAAGCCCTAGGGACACAGAAGGGAAGGAGACAGAAGTTCACTGTCACGTAGCAAGGAGGACAGGCCAAAAACCAGATGATTAAATACGGAGGGATAAGCATAGTGGTGGAAGTATGTGCTGGCCTTTCAGAAAATGTCCCCTAACCAAGACTGGGGGCAAGAGCAGACGGCAGTGCGAAGGCTTGGGGATGGGGACAAGGGGGTATTTCTCCACCCCTCTTCCAGTGCCCTTGGGGTGTAGCAGGTGGCTTTGGGGGGCTACACGTCATAGTGTGGAATTGAGGGTGTGAGAGAGGGGTCAGCCATCTTCTGTCTTTACAGCTTTTCTTGTTCTTCATTCTTTGTACCTTTTCTTACTCTTTATCCACCTGCCCCTTCTCTGCGGGAAAATACAGTTGCGAAAACTGATGCCACTGAGGGAGGGGGGACTCTCAGTACCATTCCTGGAGGTTTATAAAAGTACTCGAAACTAGAACCTACTCCCATAAACAAACAGTAACGTGTTTAAAGAACAAACAGTCATCTATGAAAAATATTTAAGATCACGGCACTTTTCAAAAAAAGAGTAGACAGTAAATACAGCATTTAAGTATTGAAGAGTACTCTTTTGTCTTGCTTTCACAAATATTTAGTTGTGATAATTCCTGTTTTAGAAAAAAAAGAAGTCTTCCATTGGTCCCTAATCCACTAATGCAATCCAGGGTGACCTGGTCAATGCTAATGCAACAGTGGTATTTGAACAGTGCCCTCTGAGCCCGTGTAAGAGTTCCCACAGACAGATACTGGTGGGTGTTACAGGTTTGGGCAGAGGGCTTTAAAATTGTCTGCGCTGCCCTGAACCTCCTTCCACATACAAACAGTACAAAGACTGGAAGGTGGGGGCCTTGGGCCCAATGGTGAAAAGCTTTCCTTTTCTTATGAAGAACAAGCTTCTATCAGACGTGTTGAAATCTCCTACTTGACCCACGTCTAACCTTCAGCCCAAAACGCACAAAGTAAGATAGACTAATCCCAGAAAGCAGGTTTAAACAAACAAGCCCACAGTCTACTCCGTCTTGGGGCAGTCTGATTTTCCTACTTGCCCCCTCACAAGTGGTTTGGGAAACAAGACTCTGAGGTAGGTTACAAGGCTCTTGGTGGGGGGATTGCAAGACTCCCAGGACCTGTTTGAACACTGGTGTCCAAAATGTCTGATTTCCCGCTGCCTGACTTTTCCGAAATGACCCTGGTTATTTGTCTCCCAGCCCCTGCGCTTGCCAAAAAATGTGTGATATGCAAGTATTTGGCTAAATCGCCCTTCAAGGCTTTGGGGAAAATATCAGAAGAAGTTCAGAGTTGATGACTATTTTCCCTTTGCACATGCAGCTACACCACACTTCTGTATGAAATGCGGTTCTAACTATTATAGATTCGATGTCCGCTAACTCGGGGCCTGAACTGTTTTCTCCCTGTACATGTAAGATTCTGGATGGAAATATTTAAGAGAGTCTATCTTTAACATTTTGATTCTAAACATTCTTCTTAATTTAACTAGCCACTCTATTTGTTAAGTAACTGCTATGTGCTCCTTACCGGCTGAGCCTGGGCTCCCCAGGGGCATAGAGCCGTAGCCAAAGGCTTCTGTGCTTCGCCTTTGGGTGGAGGGAGTGCTGTCCCAGGACAGCAAGAGAGAGAGAAAAGGAGAACAAAGGAGGGGAGAGGAAGTGCCCACCCAAGGGATCTTACCGAAACACCATCACAATATAACGAATCTTACATAACCACGGTCAAGACCATTTCAATGGCTGTGCCTCAGGATGGTTGATTCTGAAGAGAGCCGATGTTATCCACTGGCTCGAAGTCTCCTGTGCTAAGAAAACCACAGCAAGGGTTTTCTCCTTCTAAGGAGGGCAATGACTCAACCTGAGTGCCCGCAATGACAACCAGCAATGAGTCCCAACATTACCCTCCAATTGCTACGCAGGTTCCACAACAGCGATGCTATGAAACTCAATGAAGAGCAAATGAATGCAGTCTGTTCAAAGTAAAGTGTTTTCTAAGCTAATACATGATGATGAGATAGGAGTTATCACTAGTCAAATAGAGATGAAAGGATAGAAGGAAGAGTATTTGGGGGTGAGGGAACGGAATGTGCAAACTTATAGGGGAAAGCGGTCATTACGTTGAGGACATAGAGTGTACAAGAGCACCATGCAAAATGTAGGGACAGTATGTAAAGTAGTGCAACATTTCCTACTTGCAGGTAAATTCATTTCTTGCAAAAAAAAGTACAGCAGAAATATTTTGTAGAGCTCACTTCTGTGTATGCTGTCGATGGGAGAAGGAGCAGCTGCGTCTGAATGAGGGGGATAGTACAACTCTCTGTCTAACCATCCAGCCCCCATCAAATATTCTTATTATAATATAATAACAATAATTAATAAGGATGATCGACAACCATTTATATTTGCAATAAAAGAGTAATTGTTGCTCATTTTCTTTTGGTAGTGCCACTATTGAATTAATCATAGCCTTGATGAATTACAGAAACACAATGTTATGCTATTGTAGGTGTCCTTGTTTTTTTTTTCTTTTTCTTGCAGCTGTTTAAGATTATTCTTATTATGAAGTGTTACAGCTTTGTAAGGGTAAAATTAAAGAATTGATAGAGGATGGGGACAAGGTAACTTTTCTGGCTATTTCCTTAAAAAATGAGTCTTTTCTTGTGTATGTGTTTTAAGTATGTACAATATAATGTATTATTGTTATTTTTGATAGAGGATCAATTGATTTTTTAAAAGAAATCCCTAAGCAAGACAGGCAGAAAAAAAATAATAGAATTTCTTCTCCCCAATTTTAGCAGATTGAAGCTAGAAACATAATGACAATTTAATGTGCTTCATCATGTCACGTAGAAATATAAAACCCATTAATGTGAAAAGAGAAGGAATCTTCCCCGTAAAGTTAGGGAATTAGAAAGCGTATGCTCTTTATTCATTGAAATCTTACTGGTCTGTTTGGCTGTTTGCTGTTTAGCATAGAAATTCAATGTGACAACTTCAAATGGTTTTGAAATCTGGTGTAAGTATCTAGTTCTAGAAGTGATTTGTTCAGTCCATTTGTTCCTACGATGCTGCTAAACTAATTCTACAGAACAAACTCCCTCTGGTGATTTCCACTACTCTAAATGACCCCCCAATTCCTTATTATGATGATTGTGCCGTAACTCTGCAACACGGACATCGCCTTCCTACGTGGGTGAAATGCCATATGGGTGAAAAACATATTAGGAACTCATGCCATGCTTTGCTGATCAACATTGGTAACGGTATCAACACAGGGGCAACTTTTTCATTGTGGATGATGAATTTGGCAAAGCAACTTGATCTGTTGTTCATCCACTGGGTATTACTCCAGCACAGGCAGCACAATTGTATTAATGAAAATTCCAAAAGCCACAGCATCCCCCTCTACCGCGGCACACACTCTGGCCATTGTGGCCAATTGTGAGATTCCTCGGCCGGTGCTAGCGTACCGTCTGGTGACGATCAGGGGTGCTTTGCCATCCTGTTGTTACAAATGGACAGCATTTTAACGGCATGTAGGAACAAGATAGCTCTGCCCGGTAGTGTTTTCCTCTATTCAGAAGAACCGTATGCTAGCACAGCTCGTCATTACATGGGTTTTGATGGAAAACAAATCCTGTCTTGTCCCTTGAAATATAATTACATGACCATACTGTAATATGTCTAGTATACGAGGCAGCTGTTAGATTCTCCCTAACCGGTATTATAAAGCTGTTCTCCTTTACTGGCTAAACATATTCATTCTGTGCCAGAGAACCTTAAAAACTGAAGTTGCTGATACAGAGTTTGCTTCTAGAACTTTCGTTGGCGCTTGCAGGGGGCTAATTCTGAGCTAGCTGAGAAAGATAAGAATCGTGGACCTAGAGATCAAAATGTGGTGCTTATTCAGGGTGGGTTGCAGAGCACAGCGTTAAGTCTGGTGCCAAGTGGTTTTGCCCACAGTGTGCTCTTGAATGGGACTCGCCACCCGGTGATAGACAGCACTGGAGTCAGGGGCCTTCTCTGCCAGGCCAACCTTGAGATCCAGAGAGACCACGTCTTCGTGGGAAGGTGAGGGAGGCGCTGAGCCAGGTGGGCTGTTTCTCTTTCTGAATGCACCCACTGGGGGAGTCTGCTGCATCTCTGGGGAGGAGGGAGCGAGGGAGAGGACTGGCTAGTTTTGCCCCTGGAAAACCTTCAGCCAGGGCCAAGAGCCTTCTCCCTTGCCACCAATGCCCAGAAGGTCAGAGCAGGCCTCTAGGAAGACTTTCTTCATCCTTTTATAAAGGATGCCAGTCTATTCAAATGTGACCAAGGACAAGATGCATGAGTTGTCCATTTAGGCAAAGCCATGTTTAATGCCTTGTCGTGTAGTTCCAAAAATGCTTAGAAAGCATATTCCTTTTCAAGCCACGTGACCAATGGCTCCTTATTGCCCTCAGGATAATGCCTTTAGGCATTAAGTCCAGTGCCCTCTGGCACCTGACCTGGGTAACCTCATCCACCTGTCTCTTCTGCTCGCCCCTATACCCTGAAGTGCGGTCTCACTGGACGATGCACAGGTCCAGGATGGGCCACGCTGTGGTTCCGGAGAAACTCCGCACAAATGAGATCGCTGCTATTACTGTGCCCTATTTGCACATGAGCAATCGGATGTTCGGTTCCATGAGTTGTCCAAGGTCGCACGGTCCTTGCTGGGGTTGAGGACTAAACCCCTTTGTATCACTCTGGAGACTGAGCTCTTTTTTTCTGAGCTACAGTCTCTGAATTTAAATGAGCCCTGACATGTTAGAGAAGAGGCACTCAATAAGTGTTTATCTCCCCATCGCTGCAGTATAAATTCATGTTAATTTTAGTGATTCATAAATAGTTGGCTAATTCATTCCCATTATCCACATTTCAAATTTGATATAAAAATAAATGAATACTAGTTCACTTTAAATTTCTACTATTGGAGTTTTGGTAATTTTGGTAATGTTCCAGATTGTCTAAAATTTATAAACAACAATCATAGAAATATTCCACATTTTCTATGAATTAGATGCCAGCTATGAGAAAACTGGTATGAGCCTGAATATTCACAATATTCACAATATTTAAATAATACTTAATCTCCTTTCTGCGAACAGCTGACTTTTTTAGGCAACACATTTTTAGTGTATCACAAGTGCCCGCATTGTCTCTAAGAATTACACTCTGTATGTAATTTGAATAATAAAAGCATGAGGAAAATGAAAGCTGATAAAGCTAATTGAATGGAGTTAATCAATGCTATTGTATTTCTAAAATAAAGCTTATTTAATTTATTTTTATTATAAAATCCCATTTTTATTATGAAAAATTTGAAAAATCCTTAAAAGTATCCAAGAAAAAATTATCTACAATCAAATTATCCAAAGATGGCTTCTACTGGCATTTTGGCATCAATCTGTTAAATTTGCTTATTTATTTAGCTCTTGTTTCATCACTGATATTATTCCATAAATAAAATTTTGAATTCTACTTTATCATTTAGCAATTATCATGTATATTTTTCTTCTCACTGTGAACAATTGACAAACAGAATTTCCCTGTTGTGTATTTTCTTATATCCACATATTGATCACTGTGCACCATTGGGCATAAAACTTTACTCCTTTGCTTCAAATAACTTCTCTCGTGTGTATTCTAAGACTTTGAATTACTGGGTCA
>CM052550.1:53839379-53906574 GCA_028533065.1 Trachops cirrhosus
TGGGGTAACTGAGACGGAATTTAGCACGACTGAAGAATAAAACAATTATTCTTCAAAAAAAGGTAATTATGTCTTATAACAATTACCCTGGCTATGAAGCAAAATTAGCATAGTCCTTTCTAATTTAAACGTGTCGAACGTGGCTGAGCAGACAGCAGAAATGGCAAGGTTTACGGTGCAGGCTTTGGTTACAGCGATGGCAATTGGATTAGTGTAGCTTTTTTTTTTTGCCGCTGACAGCAACAATTATGAAGTTACCTATACATGTCAGCCATGCCCCCTACAGGAGGTCTCACTTTGCTGGCAAGCACAGAGTCATCCCACACTTCAGGTGGGCTTTATGTATCTTGTGTGTACTTGTTTCAATTGTGATTAGTTATCATTTATCACTTAGAGGTTCAGTCCCTCTTTAGTGTATTCCTTCCTTCCTCCCTTCCTTTCCTCTTCCTTCATGTCCTTCCTTTCATCCTTGAATCCAAGGAAAATGAGGAAGTCTTAGAGGTGGACTTTCTTACAGGAATTTTTCAAATTTACCCGCTTTCTCGAGTAGTAGGGATCTTATTCCAACCTCTCAGTTTCCAGTTCAACTCCAGCTTTCTTTCCACTCACAAGCTCGCCGAACTGCATAACCATCTTTAGTTCCCTCTGTAACACAGTTTTCTCCACTGCTGTGTCTGTTACACGGACCCGTTTAATTACTTGGCCCTTTCTCATGTTTCTTCATATTTCAGTTACTGAATTATCTCCACCTTCACATAGGGGAACTCATTTGGACCTCTATTTTGCACAGCACCCACGTCCTTCATCTGATCACAAAAATAAAGCATACCTTTATTTAGTAAGCTTCACTTCATTATTTGAGGAAGAATGACCATTTTCAGTGTAGGTGAAGTCACCCGATCGGCTCACATTACCAAACACACATTGATGAAGAGTTAATGGTGAGGTGGGCTGTGGAGGCAACTTCATTAATAAAGATTTAACCCAGGATTTCCTGGCCTCGGTGCTGTTAACATATGATCCAGATATTTCTTTGGCACAGGGCTCCGTACTATGCACAGTAAGGCAATAGCAGCGTGCTGGCCTCTGCCCACTAGATGCCAGTATGTGTAACCCCCACCCCCAACTGTGACAACCTAACGTCTCCAGCCATTGTCAGATGTGCTGGGGCGGAGGGGGTGTGCAAAACCACCCCCGATGGAGAACCACCGCTTTAACACAATCAATAAAGGTCTCCAACTGTAGGGAAAAGAAATAACACTAGTCTTAATAGGATTAGCGTGACTGCTACATAGGTCCAATTATTGGCAATAGGAATTTATAACAGTCTGAATCAATTAGAAAAGTTCTGTGGAGCTGCTAGTAATAGACAGAGGACATAGCACTGCTTTAAATAACATAGAAGGTTACTTTTCCATTACGCTAAGAAGTCTGGGAGGAAGCCCTGCATTGCTGCTGGTCGGGTGGTGTCTATGATACTCACAGGGCCTGGGTTCGGCATCTGTCTTTTTGCTTTATCATCCCTCAGGTCTGGCTTCCATAATACGACTCCCAGATGCTGGGGGAGCGCCAGCGACAGCTACCTGGAAGCTGGAAGAAAAGCTAGGACGCGTATTTCTCAGCTGAACTACTGCCTAGTGTTTTGATGGTAAGAAAAAAATAAAAGGAGAATGTGTATAGTGCTCGCAACTAGCTGAGTCTCCTATTATTCTCTTTTATATTAAGACAAACACTTCTTCAAAATTTAATATGTGCCAGACACTGCTAGGCAGTGGAGATAAGTAAGGAATGAACCTCTCTATCTGGAAGCACATATTCTATAGGGATAGAAAAGCATTTAATTGATTGTTTAAGTAATTAATCAATGAACCACAAGTGTTATACAAGCTGCATAAACACAGAGGACGCTCTGAGCCTCCTAGAGGTAAAGTGGCTTTTCCTGTTTCCTCAGTAACGATATGTGGTTTGGGACATAGAATGTGCTCAGTAAGTATTGGGGACAGAGGTGCCGCCTGATCTAGGACTCATCAGGAGGATATCAAACATTTATATAAACTGTCCTCACATGAATCTCTGGAACCAAAATAATAGCATAGCTATACGAGTCAAAGCCAGTCCGTTTCCATTCCATTTCAGTTTCACAGATCGCTACTCAAAGCCCTGGTTGCAAAGCGTACTATCTTCAGTCCCGGAGAAATTCTATCCCTACATTACGTGAATTCACCTCCACTGATGTTTACACCAGAAAGGCCAACGGCTCAAATATTTTATTTATTACATTATTTCTGCAGTGAATTAATATGAATTTTGCTCAACGACTTTACCACTTGGGGGGCTCAGAAAACGAAGCTGAACTCAATTGCTCCTCCAGAATATTATTTGTATAATCCTCTCATGCATTTATATCCTGCTCCCTATGTAAATACGCTCGTGGCGGGTGTGCGATTTAAAGCTGTTTTAGCGGAATCTAGACATCCAGGCATTGGGGGAGTGAATAAACTCACTTCGGCCACGTTAACCTTAAATATGACTCCGGCCTGTGCAGCACTGAGGCTTCCCCGTGCTCGCGCCCAGACCCATCTGGAGACACATAAATAAGAGACTGTCAAAAGTCTCCCCATTATTATCCAGTATCATCCAGTCAGTTCAGAAAACAATAACAATTGAAATATGTCTGCACTAGCAGATACCTTCTTTTTATTGCCTTAAAAGATATTTCTCTGTGGCTTTATTTTGCTACCCAAGAGCTGTGGGCAAACTCAGATATTTCCTGGTTTTTTGTGAACCTAAACCAGCCAGCTCTCTTACAGGGATTGTATGAGGAAAACCCTACTCTGAGATTTTGTTTTTCCACTGCCACTCAAATTTCATCAGAAAAAAATGTCTTAAAGACTGTAAGTTTTCTAACATCATAGTCATTCTATGTTTCCATTTTTAGATGTTGAATTAGCAACAGAGCTGCTTTCTCCCCGCATACCCCAAACGGCCAACAATCTGAGCATATGCAGGAGATTCTATGTGCAGTGTGTCAACATGCATCCTTAGAAATTAAGCAAATGCAGCAACTGAAAGTATGGTCATTATTAATGAAATGAGAACTAACTGGCTGAAGCTTGGAATGAAAGTTATGTATAACCTTGAATGGGTAAAGCATTGGTATAAATCTTCACATCAACGGAGTCGACTATGTTTCTCCTGGCACTACTTAGATAATCGAGGCGAAATCTGGGGGAATGTTTTATTTTTATGTTGTTTGCATTATCTGAGTGGTCTCCTGGAGTTATATGGTCTGCACTATCCGTGCCAGGCCGGGAAAGGGCAAGCAGCCAGCACCGAACAGGCAACGGCTCTATTCACATGAACTGTTTCTGCGTTTCATAGGCCTGCCGTTCACACTGAAGACCCAGGGAGGCCACACTCAGGGCCAAACCCAGAGCGGAGGTGAGGAGAGGAAGTCCGCGGGAGCACAGTGAGAACGGATCATGTGAGCCGGAACGGTCGTTTTTAAAGAAACGTAATTTGGAGTTTGAGCGAGTTTGTCTAAGAGATGATTTAAGAGTTATGAGTTGATTTTTAAAAAACATTGCCATATTTCTTCTTTAAATTCTCATGTAAGCTCTTCAGCCCTTCATTTTGCTTTCAAAAAATACTAATAACCTGTTTTATCCAATGCAATTTGAATATTTAGGTATTCTGAAAATAGTAAAAAATTTAGATGTTTGACATGCCAAGTTATTTTTCAATATAGTAACTTAAGTGTTTGCTTAATACACTTTTATCATAGGACAGCCTTCGATTTACAGACTTATGAGGGCAGTACAAAGAGTTCTCACATATCCCACACTGAGTCTTACCGCCCGTTAGCAACATCTTACGTTAGTGTGGTGCTTTGTTGCAATTAGTGAACGACATTAAATACATTAATATTAAGGGAAGTCTACACTCTATCCAGATTCCCTTGTTTCCCCCAATGTCCTTGCTCTGTCTAGAATCCCACTCAGGACACCACAGCACATTTTGGAGTGTGGCATCCACAGATTCTTTTCGGTTGTGGCGGCTTCTCCGACCTGCCTTCCTTTTCACAGCCTGAAAGCTCTAGGGTGGACTAGTGAAGGATCTGGCAGCACTCTCCTCTGCTGGGATCTACTAGGTTTTCATGGTTAGACTGGGATTATGCACTTTTGGTGGAAGGACACAGAAGTGCCCCTCCGATCACACCCTACCAAGGGTGCACACCGTCACTGTGACTCACCACGGTCCTTAGCCCCAGGTCACCTGGCAGAGGGAGTGTTTGCCAGCCTTCCCCACTGGAGAGGTGCTCATTTCCCCCCCTTCCCATGATGCACTGCTGCAAGGAAGTCTCCGTGTGCAGTTATCCACACCTAAGGATGGGGAGTTAGGTTTCCCCTCTTGAGGGCAAAGTATCTATGTGAATTGCTTGAAGTGTTTTTTCCATGGAGATTTGCCTATTCTCTCCCATTTATTTATTTGTTCAATAATTTATATCACTGCGGGCATGCAGATAATCATTTTATACTTTGAGTTATAATCCAATATTACTTTGTTTCGTTGGTCAGGTTGTTCCAACTCTGGCCACTGGATGTTCTTCTGGCGCATGCCTGTGACCCGCTGACATACCCCCGTCAATACGGGACTGCTTGGAGGGACTGTCTGGCTCTACGGCCTCACCTGGTCTCTGCCCTAGTACTCGCACCAGCCACTTCTCCAAGGAACCCTGGTCCTTTTTACTGATGAATGGTGTGAAAAACCAAGACCTGCGTGCTAGCTCCCAGAGTTTTTGAAATATTGCCTTGTACACGACTATAGAATAAATGCTCAACGCAGCTGAATTACAGCAGACATCCTTAAAAGGAATTAATTATTATTCATAACTGCCTTTTGCATCTTATCCTCACATTTGCTTAAAGCAACGAAATTATGTAAACTTGTCGATTTTCCAGATAAGAGACTCCATTGTGCCTACCGTTTTTTATCTTCCTGTTAAATATAATTCTTCTTCCATAAAAACAATCAGGAGGAGTCGGGGCAGGGGTGAAGAAAACACCACAGCGTGGAAGCAGCCTAACAAAAACAGGCAGAGGTTCCTCACAAGGTCCTTATTCAGCTTTTACAGCAAATTCTTCAGAAGATAAGTGTTCGAGTGTCTCACACTGATTGCTTCTGAAGTGGGAAAATGACTACATTTAAGAAGCATACGGACGTGGCACCACATCCTTCTAAGAATACACGCATATTCGCATGTGAATATGTACTAATATATTCAGCCAACGACGATGTGCTTCCTACAGATAATGTACGGATTGTGCGTGCCTGTGTGTGCGCCGTGCGCTCGCGTGCACGAGCGTGTGCATACACACAGTCAGCAGAAGCGCCAGCCTCCGACCTGTGTGTTTCTCACCATCCGCTCTGTCACCGATTTTTATACATGCGCTCATTTACGATGTTTAGGCGGAGGGATCAAAGCTGCGCATGAGAACAGATTATCTTTTAGAGCGCTCCAGGGTGAGCTTCGTTGTCCCCTCTTCTTTTTAGGAAGAAAATGATAGGAAACATAAACTGGAGCCCTTAACGCAGAAAATGCACGAGGGGATGCGAGGAAGCTTTCAGAAACCTGCAGAACACGACAGGCGGACCTCCAGCCCAGCGGGAGGGCCTGGCTAAAATATGCAACATGCGCGCACGTGCCCAGGATATATCTTAAGCGCTTAGACAAAGATAAAAGTGGTCTTGAAAGTGAATGAAGTTGACTCTCAAAAAGTGGGTTTTAGATGTTGAATGTTTAATTCGCTGATAAAAGGGACCTGATTTCCTGCACACGGCGGCCATAAATAAAATAAAAAATAAAAAAAAGCGCATCTTAAAAGAGAAGCAATGAGCAGAAACTGACCTTTCTGTGAGCAAGCAGATGAGAGAAGGTATTTGGCTAATCCCAGCTGTCTCTGATTGGCCGGGCGGCCCCGTGTTGAAAATGTCTCCATCTGCGCTAATCTGCTCTCAGTTGGATGAGCTGAGGCCTTCAGAGTTAACCTGACATTTAACAATAATTACCCTTTCGGATGACCCCGGCCCAATCGCCTGCTCTCGGAGAAATCTCTTTTTTTGTGCATGCTCCCAAACCCCTCGACTTTTGTGTTAGAGATAGGGAGGAAAAGAAATAAAGATGAGATGATAACGCATGTGTGTGTAAACACACAGAAGTGTGTGGTTGTGTGTGTTTATATATGTATACATTATACATAAATACTTATGCAGGGCTGGGCACAAATAATGCCCCCTTTGTTATTACAAACTCTTTTTATTACCAAGTCATACGCATGGAATTCTGTAACATAACCATATCACACTCAAGCACACCATATGACATTTTAGGTGGAATGTTCAAATTGACACTATAAGTGATTACACCTATGTTATTACCCCACCAACCACACTCAAGCACAGGCATTACTTCTGCTGGGCCCTGTGTATCATCACGCATGGTGACTGGGGATCTCTAACGGGTAATGGGCCTTGTTTTAACGTCTCTCCTATATTGTCCTGAGCCTGTAGTTTATCAATACCGTGTGGTATGGAAAAGCAACAGAGGAGTGTTGTCACCAACTAAGGTGGGACAGAATTTGTTTACTGGCTGTTTTATGAAAGTCGAAGTTCCAAGCTGGCCTTGCTCAAGCACCGGGGTGTCCCTTATCAGACACCAGGGGAAATGGTGCATGAAGGAGGTTCAGAGAGAAAAGCCGAGTTCAGGGGTCACGGAGGCTAACCGTCGATGAAATGTGGCCATTTCTATTCACCTGAGGCTGGCTCCATCTTTTCTCAGAAAGGCCATTGTGATAAAACAAACAAACAAACAAAAAACACATCTTGGGGAAAAAACCCCATTCTGGGGTTTTATTTGCTTAAAAAAATAAAATAAAAAGCCTTCCCAGTTTAGACCTGCATTTGTCCAGCATTCCCTGTCAGGGGCCAGGGTGAGACACGGCCGTTTCTATCACTGCTGTCTAGTAAGGAGCTTCCATAGGGCTGAAGGTTGGAACTGCAGAGCCACCCGGAAGTTCAAGTGCTTGTCCTAACCGTGTCCAAGTTACCAGTCCTGGTTAGCTTGGCAGAACGGGTCTGGAACTCCCACAAGCACAATTCCTTTTTAAATGTGTCATCTTTGCATTTTTGTCAACTTTGAGCACCAAGAGAGTATCACGTGTTGGCACTATTTCCTCCTGCCTGCTTTACGATAAATGCAGGAAAAGCAGATTCGGAAAGACCCAGAGATGACATAGCCACGGAGAGGCGCTGTCAGCGGCCCTGCCCCTGCAGCGTGCTTAGTTTGGAGCCGGCCCTTCAGGCCCACGTGACGAGGTCGGGGACAGCAAGCACGGCCTGGCCTCAGGCACAGTTGCCAGCTCCACAGAGCCACCTTCTGTGATTCTCAGCCCACTTGCTTGTCAGTTGGCGAATTCTTCCCTTGAAATAATCCCCAGACCCAACTATCACTCCGCTTACCTACTTCCCAGGGTTTGAATCGACTTGCTGGGTTTTTTCCTTTCATAACCCAGGCCCTAACCATGGTCCCTGCCAGCCAGCCTCAGAGGCTGTTGCCATGGCTTCAGCCTCATTAGGAACACCTCGAGCTGGACAAACAGAGGCTTCTGTCAGAATAGGCCACCCCAAGATACACGGTTTGGGTATTTATTATTTTAAGCTGTACGTACTTGAAAAATAGCAAATGCAGGGAGAGGCCCTCTCTGAACCCACCCTTTCTGACAAGAGAAATCATCCAAAGCAAACTCAATTGTTACAAATCCCAGGGAGGTTTCCGAAGTTAGGGAGGCATGATTGCTACCACGGGGCAAGGGACCAGATGTCCCCACCACGCCCAGCGGTTGGTGACTTTGTCACCAACCCTCCGACCACCCACTTGTTCTTCCAAGGGCCCATTCATCTTTCCTGAAACTCATCTTCTCTCCCCCAAGAGGCCTATGTCCACCCCGCCTCCCCTACAAGATGGTATTTAACCTGAATTCTAAAGCCTCTTCTTTGATTTACTCAATTTTCCTGAAATACACATGGACTATTTTATTATAGGGGTCTTGGCTAAGGGTAGAGGGAAAATGAGTTTTTTCCCCCTACAATTCCATTCTTAACAGTAATTAGATTCCCTAGCACCAGAGTCAAGAAGATTGACAGGCTTTTCCTGTGTATCGCTTCCCTTGTCCGTCTTCAGTAATAACAATAATAAGTACTACTTTACTTTTATTCCACAATCAACCCCTGAAAACATGCAAACCCTGAATAAAGTGGACATTACCTTTTTTGGAAGATTACCATTACTATTACCATTACCATTACTATTACTATTAATTACTGATACTATTACTATTATTACCATTGCTATTACCATTACTATTCCTGTAGCAGGAACCCTACTGCATAAAGTGGTGCCTGGAACTGTTCCTGCCACACTCAGAACCTTCATCACTCAAAGTTTACCTTGAAAATAAATCATTTTTTGAGTGTGATACGCTGGCAGACTTCAGTTGCTCTGGTGTAACAGTTGGACGACTTCCAAAATGAAAATGATATTTGCTAAGTTGGCCTTGCCCTACAAGTCCTCAAATGTCCCACTTCCTTCATAATAACAAAAATGCACATAGAGTCATTATCTTTACCAAAAAAAGTCTTTTCCCTTTTAGGAAAAACATTGAAAGTGTGTTGTTCTCTTTAAAATTAATCATGCCTATTGGAGAAAGTTTGGGAAAACTCGAAAAGTTGAAGGATAAAGGTCATTTAGTGGCTACCACTCCTTTTCCTGTTCCTAAGAACAGCAATCAATAGCAATAGATCTATCATATTAACCTCCGTAGGGAATTGACTAAGAGCCAGGCCAAATTTTCTATATAAATCATTTCATTTAATCCCCAAAACGATCGTTGTTAGCAGGTATTGTTTTTCTTTTTAGATGTGAACCACAAGAAAAGGCATCTGGAGAAGGTGTGGAATTCGTTCATGGCTGTTTCTCAACCTCAGGCCCACGGACGGGTTGAGCGGCCTCACTCTGCTGGGGCCTCTGCCCCCCGAATTGCAGGGCGTTTAGCACCACCTGGGGCCCACGAGGTGCCGGGAGCATCCATCCCCCACGTCTCCGGGCATTGCCAAGTGTCCCCCGCCCGGCGAAATCACCCCCAGCTGAGAACCACTGCCTCCAGGTCGCCCTCCCAGTCCGTGACATGAGCAGAAATAAAAACCAGTTCCATCTCTCTGCACAGGTGCGATCTTACTCCAAGTACAGTTCACGTTGTGTTTTTCCTATTTAACGCGTGTTGGAATTGGCTTACCCATTTCCCTTTTATTCGCTATTCCCTTTTTTGGGCAATACACATAATGCCTTAATGATTATCTTTATACATCAGCTTGTTTTCCTCTCGATTTGTGATTTCCCTTATGCTGTGTTTCCCGAGCTGAAATTTCTGAGTCACGCTGTGTGTATTCAGTAAGATGCTGTGTATAGTCGCTGAGCCAATGTATAATCTAAGCAGCCTCCTGTGAGTCTCTTCGCTCTGCCCCTGCTCTACCACGTGTATTGGAGGTTTGAAACTGGTGATCTTAATATTGTGTCGCTCCTAAGCATCCAAAATGGGTTACAGTTCCCCTTCAGAAATAAAAGTATGTGGGTCGCCATTAATGCCATCATGTATTAAGTTTTAAGTAGAACACAGCAATTAATCCCAACTTTATTTAACTTACTAATATATATTGGAGTTCCCTGACTCTCTGAATCTGACTGGCCACCCACAATTTCCCAGAGAAAGTCCAGCCCATGGAACAAGTTTATAAACACTTCCAAAAATAGTCCCAGTCTTCCTTATTGGAATCCACTAATATCAGTTTTTTGCAAACAACCCCATCTCCTCCCCAAGAGCCACCACCTGAACAGATAACCAAAGGAAGAACAGATAACAAAGGAAGCTTATCTTATTATGATTTGCTAGATTCAGGGTACACTGCTCTATAAATGTTATCTCATTTAATCTGCATGAAAACGATTATTTGCATTTTGTGGGAGAGGACATTGAAATTTAGCAAGTTATTTACCCAAGGTCACAAGCTAGAAAGTGGTAACACTGATATCTTAAACCAAACCCTACTGTTCGGACTCCGACCAGATCCACAAACCTCCAAGACCTTTACCCAGACAAAAGCCTTAACGCTTAGTGACACCTCAAAGATACTTCCACATCCAGCGCCATGGGTCCCGCCTTAGAATTTATCAGAAAGCAAATCTGAATCTCAGAGAGTGGGTTCCAGAAATCCCTCGAAGAAGCCCCCCAAGTAAATGTGATTCATGCTCGACATTGAGAACGGCTGCCTTCCCCGCCTCTGCACGCCCCTCCCATCAGTCAGCACCATCTGTACCTGAATATGCTCCCGGTGAGGACAGGTTATATTTGCCATTTTGTGTGTGTGTGTCACACAAAAAGTATCAAAGGTAAGAAAGATTTTCTGCTTTTACCTGAACTTAGAAGATATCTATATATTTTTTATTTCTTCAGTTTTCCCCTTTGCTTTTCTGTTCACCCTATTTAAAGCATACCTTCTAACTTCTTACACCCCTTTCTATATTTCCCCCTGTGGTTAAGCCTGATTTCTACAAGACTTTCATCTGGCAGAGGCTAAAGAGAATGACGAATTCCAGCCAATGATTCCAATACTACTATTTTAATTGATGTATTCATTCCTTGCATTGTCATGATGGCCGTCAACCACGGTAACCAGCTGTTTCCTTTGCAAGGTTTTCTATAATGCTGCAGAACCACCGCGTGGTCCGACAGCGCCACTGGAGTTGTTTCACTGGAGCTGACTACCTGCCCCAAGCTGCACTGCAGGTCCCTACAGGAAACCCCTTCACCCCACTGCATTCCCCACCTTCACAGTCAATCAGCAGTGTCTGCCAAGTCTGCACAGGGAGGGAGAGTCGGAGCCCCGCCCTTGAGAAAGCGCCCTGATCAGATCCAGCCACGGACGCAAACGCCATCAGAGGGAATAAGGTAATAGGCATTCTCAATTCGGCCAAAGCACACGCGCCCTGGTGTGAAAACTGCTCAGACATACACAGCTTTACTGCGGACACTGGCAACTGGGTGACTGAAAATGAAATAAACAGTAGAAGCCAGAAATATGTGAGATGAGGGCATCAATTCAGCACAGGCCATGACGTCAGCATCCCTAAGCCAGCTAGTCCCACCCCTGTCTTACATTTCAGACGAGGTCTCCTAATCATTCATCACTAGTTGTCAATGAGGTTCATTGGCAGGTCAGAAGTGTAGCCTTTCTTTCATAGTGTTTTGGGGTCTTAACCAACTCTTGGTAGCTACTTGGAGAACCCCGATAGGCCAATAAGCAATTCTTTCTGCACAACACCCAGCCGCAATCAATACAGCAAAAACATATGAGCGTCCGTGACTTACCTTGGTCCTGCAGTTTTCTCTGTGGCATAATCAAAGGAGTTAATTAGATCACACTGGAATGCCTTTCAGGAAACTGCGGAGGTCGAAATGGCCCCCTTTAAAGTCATGGAGCATAGAAAGAGCTCCTGGTGAAATCCTTCGGAAATAACCACGTCCCTATTCAGAAGAAACTTACCTGCATTCATGCCTTTTATCCCCACAGCCCTACCCCTGCTTTATTTTTTAAGTCACCCAGACCTTGTCTTTCCGATAATGTCATAATCAGCAGGCGGAAAGCAAGGTGGCTGATAATTGTTCTTTATGTTGCTCTTTGTTTAGTAGCTGATTCAATACATCTAGGTGGGTCCCATTTCGTCACCTTCGTCGTAACAGAGGTGAGAAAAATCAATGGCAATCAGATTACCTTGTTAACAGAAAGGCTAAAGGGCCAGTGTGTTAAGTTCACAGGGCATCCCCTTTCATTTAAAACATTCCACTTTTTTTATTATTTATCTTTATTATTATTTATAGCAGCAAGCCCAGAGCGTTTCCTAGCGCCGAGTGTGGCCTCGCATTTGTCTTCTGCAGAGCCAAGCCCTTCTGCCACATCACAGACTGGGCCGGGGACCCCTCGCGCTGCCGTTTCTCACAAAGTGCTCGGACCTGTCCCGGAGGACCCCGAGACAAGGCTGATTGTGTGATCCGCACTGTCACACAATGTGGTGTCTACTGCCTTGCTTGTTATTTACTGTTGGTCCTTATTAAGATCACTGCTACTACTCACAGCAGCAATGAGCCCTGAGCTACGGGACGGGTATGACAATGTGCCCAAAGAACAAAGCTCTCGATGTGGAAGTTCTGGACGAAAGACATGATATGGGGCAGCCCAGGCCAAAATGACGGGGACGGAAGGGTGGCAGTCCACCAGGCGCTGGGTGGTTACAGCGGAGGAAGAACGGGTGGGTGTGAGGAGGATTGTGAAAGTGGAGAAGGACATTTTGTTCTTGCAAACATGTGTGTGTTTGAGCTTAATGGATAATTCAACAACATTTTTGAAAAGCCAAAGGCACTCTTCAGCTTACAGCTCACAGATGAACTGAGAGATGTAAAAGGCGTGTTGGCAAGGGGGCAGTTTCACTCCAACTGGTTTAAAGACCAAGCGTTACGGCGAGTGACCACTGCTCACCTTTCGTTATAAAGCAAGTGGCCAGGTGCCAGCTGCCTGTGCTCAATGAGGAGACTTGCACGTATCTCCATGGGTCTCTTGATCTCGATTTTGTGCATCTGCATTCTTGGGAGACTCGGGGGGAACCCATGGGGATGTGAACTTGGTCTGAGTCACAGGAGGTGGGGCCAGGAGTGAGCTCGGGTGAGGTGGCCCTGGAGGTCAGTATGGGTGGACAGCTGCCTCTACCTTTGTCTGCCCTGTTTGTCTCTGGAAAACTGAACCCCACTCAGACTGTAACCTGAGGTCGTGGCACCTGCTTGGGTTTCATCCTAGATCAACAAGGAACGCCTTTCAGGCCTCGCTGTGGCAACGGATATCACAAATGTTTGCCGAGTACAGAGACCCTCTGGCAGAGAATATCTTTGAAGGTCTAGCCTAAGGAAAGAGTCGTGAATGTGGACCAAGGCCACATGTACAACACGACAGTACACGTCTCAAAAGCAAAAGTCACAACAAAAGTGATAAAAGCAAAAACAAAGCCTAAAATTCTAAACCAACAAAATGGGACGAATACAGTGAGCATCAGGCAACACGGAAATATGTGATGGGGAGACGAGTCAGCCTTCTGGAAAAGTACTGACCCTGTAATTAAAGGTTAAAAAGCCCAAGGTGAAGCTGTATATACACCATGATTATAATTATAAAATGCATCAGCCTATGATAAAATATTTCAGAAAATAAACACAAATGAGTAATAACTGTGTTGGTGGACTCATGGCACAGACAAAAATTTCTTGGTTCCTCAAAGTTTCTGTAATGCTGTCATAGTACTTTTAAATTTAAAAAAAATTACTTAAATCATTCAAAATGACCCTGATATCAGAACGGTTAAAATACGCTGATGATCTCTTTGGTATCTGCTCGTCGCCTCGTTTTGTACGATCTGAGGCTCTTCTCTGAATTAGAAGATAGGAGCACTCTGAGCTCTTCCGGGAGTGCTTTGTGGCTTTTCTCTTGGACTCTGCACGGCCAGTTCCCTCCCACAGCTTCCTCCCCACCCCCCACCCCCGCTGAGCAACTCCCGCACCTTCCTGGGACTCCATTTGCCCAGGACAACTGTTAACCAAACGCAAGTGCCACTATTGGCTTCAGCTTCTGTTCGTTCACTCAGGACAGCTGCATGCTGTTACGGAACACAGTTGGACTTTTCCCTGACGCTTGTTAAACATATACAGACAGAGATGAATACTTGGACAGATTTAAAACCCATTAGGACAATCAATCTTTGTATTCATGTCATCTTTCTAGGCAACCGAATCTCTGTCTCAAATCAAGATCTCGCGAATTATATAAATCCAGTCAGTTGGTGTGTATGTTTTGATGTAGGTCTCACATACCTTTTCTTCTGCTCCTCAGACACGGGATGTTAATGAGACGATGGCCACTGAATCTTGCAACTCTGTAGTTGATGCTGTCCAGTCAAATCTCTCCAATCATACCTGCAGATGTGATAGGAAGATATTAAGTTTCTGGCGGGAAGATTTGAGTTGGGAGCTGATTGCATTTGCATGTATAAAGTTCGGTGGCCTTGACCATACCCTGAGTTCTCTAGTTCTCTATATCAGAAAGAGGAGAGGGATATGAAGCCCGTTTTGTGTACATGTTTGAAATCATAGTGGGAAAGCCAAACTAAAATGAATGACAGATGTTATCAGAGTCACCTTTCTTATTGATCAAGAAGAATGTAATTGTGTCTTAACTTTTTTCACTACTTTTTTTTTCTTATGGCTTTTTCTCCATTTTTCTCTTTTGTTATTTTTAGAACTATACCACTCTTTTAGGGCTTAAGAGTGTGGAAACAGGGATCCACAGGAATTCTACGACCCCAGCTTGCCCTCTAGATTCAACAATATACTAACAATCAGTGGAGAACAGTTTCATGTTTATGAGTTTACAACCTATGATATCTCCTATGTTATTGAAGAGTCCTATCTGCCTTTGTATCTAATATATGTACTTCTTAGGACTGCTTTCATTGATCCAGCAAAATGACCAAAGCGGAGATTTTATTCGTGCTACCGCTGCCAAAATCTTACTTATTTGTCCCTTTTCTGCATTATGTCAGCAGTCTGCACACACCCCACCCACAGAACCCTGTGCTGCAACAATCCACTGTTTGACGGCACCGCCCCTTTAAGTTCCTTGAAGTCAGGGACCTTTCTTTTTTTTCTTTTCCAAGCATACAATTTCAAGATCCAGCAGTTTCCAGCTGAATTTAAGCAAGTGAGGAATATACATGCAAAGTCTTATGAGAATACAGTTGACCCAATTGATTGGAACAAGAACTGTTGGAAGCCCTGGCCAGGCAGCTCAGTTGGTTAGAGCATCATCCAGATATGTCAAGGTTGTGAGTTCGATTCCCAGTCAGAGCACATACAAGAATCAAGCAATGAATGCATCAACAAGTGGAACAATAAATCAATGTTTCTCTCTCTCTTCCTCTCTCTCTTAAAAAAAACTGTTGGATATGAATTAAAGATTGAGAGGGAAGAGAGAGGCCTTAAATAGATGGTGAAATTCTTCAGGCTTTATCCCAAAGCCATAACTATTTATTGAGGGTTGTGTGAGGAGGGATTTAGGAAGATTAATCAGATGGAAAGCAGGACAAGCCGCGGGTGAGGAACGAAGTCAGGAGATGGTGTGCGAGTCAATAAGGGCCTCAACAGCAGTTGTGGACGTGGGGGTGAAAATTCTCAAATAAATATCAAAGGGCCACTGTGGGCCCATCTTTAAATGTGAGTCTCATCTACTGGACCTGGTCTAAGTTCTAGAAGTCTCAGTGAACTAGGTATAAGTATGTGGTGAATGGATTTATTCTTTAGTAGACAGCCATTTTCTATAAGAATTTCATACCAGTGATACGGAAGCCCCTCTCAACAGGCATATTTATCAGACTAGTTTGATGTTGATTCAAATGATACCACTTTGATGAAATGACTTGCATATTCAGGTTTGTATTTCTTAACTAAAACAATGTCATCTTATAACAAAGACTGAACAAAATTTGGGACTTTTAAAATGTCTACTAGCCAAATGTATTTTGAATGTTCATTGGGCAATCAACCAATCAGTCAATCACTTTGTTAAGTCCCGAAGGAAAACAAAGTGTAGGAGAGGAAAAAAAAGAGGCAGATGATCGATTGAATTCAACAGAGTCTTCATTTCTCATCTATGTGTGTGTGTCTAAGCATCCTTCAGTTTTAACTGAATTTCAGGTTGAATCACATGTAACTACTAGGAACCTCTTCAGCACAGAACCCCACTGCTAGAGCCATTTCAATTAATTAAGAGTTGCAGAGGTTAGCGACAATTTTAGGCGGCAGGATGAAATTATTTCATGAAGTGGCAGGTTCCTCATGTGTTTCTCGCTTCCTCTGGATTGTGGCAGGCAGAAATTGAATTGTGTCAATAGATGTTTTTAAAGAGCCTTATCCCTGGGATGACTTCAAATACAAATTCAGTGACTCATGTAAAAATAAATGAACAAATAAATAAACACATAAACAAACATGTAGAATCAAAAGGAATTCACCCCTAGTCGAGAAACTCTTGCAACGTTGTAAAGCGTGGCGAAGTTAAAAATGAGGAATCGTTACAACTGTTCCGTCTTTTTTAAGCGTATAAAATATTGAGGAACATCAGTTAAAACACGAAAAACGACTTCCAAATAATCAATAATGTGTGTTGAACTTGTGTTTGAAGCCCAGCACCACATGCATTGAAGTCCAGAATAGAAGGAAACTATGGCCTTGAATGCAGTTTCCAATCATGCTCCTTGTCCACGATGGGGCCCAGCACAGGGTGTGGCCTCATCTGGCCTCCGGCCCTTATGGGATGGAGCAGAGTCAAACACGTGTGAACATACGTGAAGACCTGGGGTAACATAAAGACTTGTTTAGGGGGTTATCTGTTGGACTGAATTTGAAAAGGAGTTTTTGAGGAGACTGTGCATTGTGTCAGTTAAACTGAGTATCTGGGACCCTATTAAAGAAAGACAGGAACATTTTGAATGCCTTTTCCAAGACCTCAGCAAGATGTATTTTGAAAAGTGACATGTGTCTTGGTGACTACCAGTAACGCCTCTGACTCTGAAGAGAGGGAGAAGTGTCCTGTCTTGGGCCTAGCACCCTGCAATTGCTAAATATGTGTGTATCCATAAGGCATGTGTATCCATGAGCCGGTTAGCACTCAGCTGGAAAAAGAAATGAGCTATTGATACATGCAACAACGTGGGGAGACCTCAAATCAATTGTGCTGATGAAATAATCCAGAGCAAAGGGGATGCACAGTCAATGATTTTGTTTGCAAAAATCCTTGGAAAATGTAAATTAACCTATAGTGACAAAAGGCAAATCAACCCTTGCCTGATGATGGGACATGGGCAGGAAGGGACTGAAGTTCAAAGGGCACAAGTAAACCTTTGGGGGTGACACGCAGATTTACTGCCACAACTGTGGTGATGATTTCACAGGTGTCCACGTCTGTCAAAATGTATCAAATATGCACGCTAATTATGGGCACTTTGTACCTCCATACAGTGATATTAAAAATGACAATTTTCAAGAGATACATGAAGCAATAATTATCTTGGTGGTGGGATAAATCTGAAGCTTGACGATCACCCAAACAAACAAACAAACAAAAAGAGTGGAGAGACAATTGATTAAATGTTTTAGAAGTCAGAAATGTGTTGCTTTTGATGATAGATAGATAGATAGATAGATAGATAGGTGATAGACAGACAAGAGACTCCGTAGCTAAAACGAATGAACAGTCCTCCTTCCAGCTCTTTAGCTGTCACAGCCAACGCCAAACCACGGAAGGGTCTTCATTTTTATGGCAGGGCAGCGTGAAGGTGGAGAGGGTCACAGGTCCTGCCTGAGGCTGAGAGGCTACAGAGAACCCAGCACCCAAGGCCTTCCCATTCCTCCTGTGTCTGCGATAAACCTGGAAAGGGCCGGAAGGAGCGGAGAGCGAAGCCCTCTCTCCCATCCCCTTACGCCCGGAGCTTTGTCACTCTCAGAAGATACTTAGCAGCAGAACCATATGTCTCATTTAACCCCTGTGCGGACTTGACCATGGCTACCCAAGACCCTAACATGAATTTGTTGAAAGTTCAGAATGTTCTCAGCGCAGGCTGTGCCAACTCTGCAGGGAGGTTTTAGTTCATTTTGTGGCACTTCTGCTGCTCTAGCAAGATATACAATAACACTGAACTACTCACCAGATGACTTCCAGGAACAAAGCACTTTGCGGATCTATTAGGAAGCCACAGGGTCAAAGCCTAATGCTTCTGTGCGCCAGGGTTTGGACCTTGCAGTCTCCCCTGCTGGCCAGGCTCCGAGGGAAAGAGTGAGGCTTTTAGTTTGGAAAAGAAGTAGGAAGCTGCAGTTATAAAATTTTATAATGAAAAATAGTGTTCCTTTTATCTTATTAAACTCCCCAAACTTTTATCGCTGAACATCACTCTTGACTTTGAAAAGCAGGGCTAAAATAATTATCTGGTGCTTTTTTTTAAAGTCAAAGATTAAATAAAAGAAAAAATGTTGTCGAGCAGAGAAAAAGCCTTTGAAAATTTAAACTGTCAATATGACTAAATAGCAAACACTAAAATCTCCCTAGCAAAAGTGTGTGTTAACTGTGATTAATCATATTAATTTAGTGCATTTGAACAGAATAATTAATTGTAAGAAAGACCATTTGGAAGCTCAAGAAATATTTTTGGTTGAATCTCAATCTCTCTCTCTCTTTCTCTCTCTCTCTCCCCCTTCTTCCTTCCCCCCACTTTTGTTCAGCTAAAATAATGACTCTTAGGGGTAATCTAATGAAAAAAATGGTAGCCTAATATAAAATCCTAGAGGCATTAGATGCAGGACAATAGAGAATTTGGATTATCTTTGATTTTTAAAAAGATTTTATTTATTTATTTTTAGAGAGAGGGGAAGGGAAGGAGAAAGAAAGGGAGAGAAACATCAATGTGTGGTTGGCTTTTGCATGCCCCCTAATGGGGACCTGGCCCACAACCCAGGCATGTGCCCTGACAGGGAATCGAACCGATGACCCTTTTTGGTTTACAGGCCTGTGCTCAATCCATGAAGCCATACCATCCAGGGCAGGTTAGCTTTGATTTTTAATAAGCAAGATGTCACGCTATCAAGAAATTTCACCCAGACGCTCCTAGCACCATCACATTGTCAAGTTAAAAGTCAGAGACAAATATTTCCGTCCATTTAAAATAAGGAGAGAGTTTTGGAGATACGTAACAGTCTCAGTATGAAGGGTGGGGGGCAGCAAGAAGGCATTTTTCCCACATAAAGAAATTATATGTTCATCCAATTCCAATTTTGATGAGTGAATCTTTCTATAAGTATCTAAGACAGGTCTTCTGGATAGGATCAATGGGTCTTGAAATGCATTGTTCATCTTGGGCTCTGGCACCATAAAGTGTTTTCCCAGGGACCCTAGTAACTGGCATGATTATGTTATTAAAATCTGGAAACACATTATATATATATGTATATCCTTGTCTCTATTCTAGTAAAACAATGGGGAGCCACCATTATCTATGATTTTATTTAAATCCCCTTGAATATTTATATATTCATTATCTTAGACCATTAGTATAGTCCCTAGAGTTCAAAAACTGTACTTGCTTATAAATGATTAAACTAATGTAAGCTCTTTAATTTAGGATCTCATTTAATTCTCACAATAACTCTGTGTGGTAAGTACTCTTACTGCTCTCTTTCTATAGATAAAGCGGAGGTGTCGGCAGGATGGGTAAAATTTCCCAGGGTTACAAAGGGAGCGTTGACTCTAGAATTATGTCATGAATTCAGGCATCGTGATTTTAATAGTCTGAATGCTTCATTACTACCTTGTTTCAGAGATAATCTCTCAGTGCTGGTTACTGAGATTTGAAGAAAAGTTATATAATGATTATATATATATACACACACGTGATATATATATCATGATTGTATGGGGAAAAAGATCTTCACTATAAATAATAAAAAATAAAGAATTGGTTTTACTAATAACACTATTAATTTTTATACTTGAATTTATCATGATTTGAACAAATCCCATTAGTTTTTTTCTATTTTTGTCGCTCCATAAACATAATAATAAATGATCAACAGCAGCAGCAGCATCACCATTACGGTTTTGTTTAGAATCTTTTGTATTTATCTATAGCGAACACTGTGGAAGGAATTCTAGCTGTGTACCTTTGTCCTGGGTCAGGTTTCACATTTAAATAGAAGTTTGAGCAGAACAAATTTAAATATAACTGCTGATAAAATTAGAGTTGACTGCAAAGAAGTAGTTGGAAGGGGCTATTGGACAGAGGAACTTTGTTGATGAAGATGATGCTATTATATTAATAAAAAAGACTTCTCTTTGTCCCTAGGTCTTACCAGTTCCTTGTTGCACAATGATATCTGGTGGAATGCTGAAAATCAGCAATGCTATGTGTGTGGTTTAACAGCTCCTAAAACTATTTACTTAAAGGAACAATACTTTCCACTGTGCATTGTAAATGAAGAACTGAAATGAATGTAGTACCATTGCATTTAATTGGAAGATTTAGTCAGGCGGGCAAGAAAATCCCCTAACCAGAAATAGCGACATGTGGGCTAGTGTTCTAGCCACTAGTAATTGCTTAATGGTACTGCGAATCCCGGCGAAAAGCCCGCGAGATAGTCTTTCTATTAGTGTAAACCAAATTCAAAGCTTTGGTTTGCTTGCTTGAGTATTATGTGCACTTATGAGATTAGATTAATAATAGCCCAAACGGGTTCTGTTATGGCAAGCACAATCTTAATGTTTCATGGCTTTAACCATATTATTTCAGCAATTGTCAGGTCTTAAATGAACCTCATTATTACAATCTAAGTGACTTTGAATGAATTCAATCCCGTAACAAAAAATGTCTAAGACTCTCCTTCCATCCCCGTCTTTCGGATGACTGTCCCATAACCCTGCAGCCACCTTGAGAACCCTGAGTCACCTTGCATCCCGGTAAAGACCTAGGCTACTCCACTCCTCAGCGTTCCCGCAGCTCCTTTGTGGCAGCTCTTTTCTGTCCGTACCCACGGCTATGACCTTGCTTTGAGCCCAGTCGGCTCGCTCAGGTGGGGACTAGAAGCCTAGAGCTAGGATTCCGATACTGCCAACCTGAGCCCGCCAGGGTTTCTTCGATCCCCGTGGTCATATGGGTTTTCCTTTGAGACTTAAAAATCTTACAGACTCAGTTGCCTCTTAATCAAATTGTGACTCAGCAACTTCTCTGAATAAGCTGTTCACTTCCTGCTCATCATTACACCCTTCGTTAACTCCATTCCCCTGTCCTGTTTGTCCATCTCTGTCAAGATCATGCTATAAAGTTACCAGCCCTGACATGCAGGGGTCCCCTCTGAGCTTCGCCTTCATGCGCCATCCTTTAAGACCTACCTAGCCAACCACCGAGCCCCACGTGGGGTTCCTTCACACCTCTCGCTGCCTTTTCATGCCTACAGTGCTCACGCCACCTCAAGCCTGTACCACTAAGATATCTGCAGTCCCTTCTGAAATGGTCTTTCAGAATCAAGTCTCTTTCTAATTTCATACTGTTGCCAGTCCAAACTTCCTCAACAAACAAACAACACTAAGGCTTTGGAGTATTCAGGATCAAGGGCATTTACATTGTTTTATAACATAGGTATTCCCACCTGCAATGCAGATATGAAACTCTGAGTGCCACAGGGGAGCAGGTCTGTCCGGGACGCCACGGTGGAGCGTGTGGGCCGGCCCCTGGGGCCTGCCGGTGCAGACCCTGCCAGGTCTACCACATGGCCACCGCCGTCTCCTCAGTCCCCTTCTCAGCCACATTAAGAAGGCACCCTGCGAGTCCAGTGTCTGTAAAGATCGTGTGTGAAGCATAGCTAAGAAATGTCTCATGCATATGAAAAGATGAAGTCCAACTAACCGTTCAGCAACTGTGAGCTGTTCGGATAAGTTACACTGCGTCACTAAATCACTTGCGTTATGCTTTCAGAGATGATTTGCTGCTATGAGGAAATGTGCATGATGTCATGTGTTAAGAATGATGTTAATAGTTGTCGTCATATGAGTAGGGGGCCTTCACTGAATGCTCAGCCCTTCCCCTGTATGCCTTCCTTTAATGTTCACTGAAAAGCAAGATACGAAACTGGTTAAAACTGGGCAGTTTTTAACTCGTGCATTTTTCTAAATTTTGTAAGTGGGCACTTTATTGGTTTATTAATAAAAAAGTATTATTTCCAAAAGTTAAATATTAATTCAGTGTAAACATGATTAGGCATCTCATGTATATCTTGTCAGAGCAATCTTTCGGGCATGCTTAAAGGATTTTGAGTCACACCCTGTTATTGCTTATACAGTTTACTAGAATGTATACCCCTCACTAAAACATAAGTTCCTTGAGGGAAGAGGCACGCTGATGTTTAATGCAGTGCTGGGCACGAGAGCCTTCAAAGAATACCCACAGGGATGAATTATCTTGTGTGACATTAGGGAAGTCTGTGTTTCCCGAATTTTTTGCGGTGTATAGATAACCCCATAGGTTATCTATAACCTTTTTGTTCTTTAGCAAGAACAAAAGCTATTGCTTTAAAAAACAATGTTGATTGTTTCTATTAAGAAACATAAAAAAAGAAAACACTCGAATAAGCCAAATGCCCCCATGGCTTATTATAGTCATTAATACGTTGATATCAATTTATAATATAAAACACACAGAAATGATTTAAAAACTGAAAACAACCGAAGGGCAAAGGGAGAGTCTCACGAATCCCCACCAGACCCTAAATGCGATAGTGCACACACGTCTCACGGCTCCCTCTGGAAGACGCAAGGGTCTCAGCTTCTGCACTACGTGAATGTGCTTCCCTGAGATGCTCAGGCGGAGGGCGGGGTTTTCCGCAGCCTGAGGACTGGGGACGGGCATCTACGTAAGCTTGGTTGTCAGACCACCGGGGTCTGCCCTCTCCTCCTGTTACGTCAGCGTCAAAGGTGGCCTCTAAGGGACAGGGACATATCTCACGCTGGTGGAAGATACCCAGTGTGGGGCCCCGATAACTCATTTGTATCAAAGATATCATGGATCATTCACTTTCCTCTTCATTTATTATTCCTCATAAATTCAACTAATGAAGACTGTGGCTCCTCACTTCACAGGGAGCCAAGCTGGAGTGAGTGGCACCGGAGTCTCCTGAAATGATGGCCTAAAGCTCCATGTGCCTCCTAGATCAGGGGACACAAAGCAGCTGGGAAACTCTGGAGCTTCCTACAGTGTCCCCTGCCACCTGGGCTGAGGGACGGACACAGAGCATTGGGGGCTTTGGCCACTAGCCTTCCCACAGTTCGAGTGCTGCCAACTTAATTTTGTCCTAGCGTGTTGTTTTCATGGTTCTCACGCAGCGACGCTGGAGGGTGGGAGTGGGAAGCGTTTGAGATCTGGTTTTACTCCTCTATCTTAAATAACAGGAAGTTCAAACTATTGTAATCATTTTTAAATCATCCATGGCCATGGGAAAATGGCTAAAATAAATAGCCCATAGCCATGGCTTCTGTAAATAAATTGTGTCTCTGGAGAAGAGCTACTAGAATCCAAGGAAAAGTTCAAAAGGAAATTCCAATCAATATTATTAATTGATTCATACTAATATAAGAGAACCATTTCTTACTCACATCTTCTTTGGAAGTAACAAATTATATTCTTCTAAAGGGCCTTAAACTTGAAAGAATAATACATTAATCCTGTTTGCTTCTGCTTCCTATAATCACAGAATGTGGCAGAAACAACCCCCAAAATTATGAACCAAGAATGCTAAAATAACAATGGAATCCATGAATTTTTCCCCCAACAGCTGTTCTGTGGGGACTGACACCTTTATCGTCAGAAAAACACAGGGAATTATTCATTCTGGGCACACTTTTGATCACTGCTTTACTTATGAGTTTTCAGGCTGAAATCAGATTTCAAATGTATGTGAACAGGCGTTTAATGAATGTCACAAAATTATATTATTCCAGGAATGATTGGACAACAGTGAGTAAGCAAGCCTTAAAAATTTTATAACACAATCACATTCACATGATCACCATCGAAATTCTATTCTTCCCCACTTCTGAAAACCCTTCATTTTTCTTCACGTTCAGAACAGTTGCATTTTCACAAACCTGATGTGATCTGGTTTCTTTTTTGAAAAAAAATAGACACATGAATCTGAGTCCGACATTCAGGCTATGACTCACGTAAGCGTCACGTCTCACGCACACAGGACCAATGAAAGATGCCCCCAGGACGAATTTCCTCCTGCACCTCCAAAGATGAAAGACTCCTACTAAAGCCGTGAAATTTGCCTCCAGCTTTCAAAATGGGATCTCCAAGTTCATTACTTGTGCGCCATTCCTGTCAACTGGAGTTAAATCCAGCGAGCAGAATCACCACCCGCGACCTTGTCTGCCATTTAGAAAATGACTTTCCAACCACAGAGGGTTAATTCGGAGCGCACCTCGCCATAGGAGGGTTTGTTTTTATCTCTGAAGAGTCGCAGCTACGGCCATAACCAGGGCAATATCTGTCCGACACTGATATTTCTGCTGTCAAAAAACAGTTTTGTTTTTTTTCCCCCTAAACCTCCCATATAAGGTCCAAACTACAGCCCTGGGCCTGTGGCTTCCTCAGAAGCTACCAGATTGTGCCACTATCACAGAATGTCATATTCTCACCCTGCTATAGTCGCATCCAATAAGTAATCTGGCATGAAAAAAAGTTAACTGAATTAGTGGCCAATTGGGACGCTGGGTGACCTACTCTTTGGGAACTGAGTCCTCTGAACTTTTCCATTCCGCTTTGCCTTCATCCTTTAATAGGGACCGAATCCCCATTAACAATTGAGCGGCGACAATAAGTGCCATCAGGAAAAGGAAATTCAATTTTCGTGGGGGATGACAGCCTTACCTTTTCGCGCTTAATTGGCCGTATTGTCTCCAAAAGTTAATTGGTTACTTAGTCCAGGTAGTTAGTAAAATGTTTAGCTGCGTCAAAAAGCTCAGGCTCCCACTGTTAATGGGGCATGAAATGGAATGTTTGATACTGCAAATAAAATCAGTGATATTCAAGGATGTTATGGTAGGTAATGCGTTGAAACTGCCATTTAATGGGTCCTGGAAGATTAGGGTAGTGTCAGCCGGAACCGCCCGGTCTCTTCTCTGACATTGTTAGTTGCCTCTTCATTTACTTAACGGCTGTCTGCACTGATTACATAGGCATAAAACTCCCCACAAAAAAACAACAGAGACACGCTCTATTAGCAGTCCAATTAGAACTATTTGCATATTACAGTTCATTTCTGCTTAAGTGAATCCCTAATACAACTTTAGGAAAAAAATTCTATTGTGTCATTTGAAAGAAAGAGGAAAGAAAAAGACTTAAAGGTGATCTCTCTCCTCCTTTCTTTTTCTCACTTCATTTTCCCTCCCTCTGTCTCTCTCTCCCTCCCTCTCTCCCTCCCTCCACCTCCATCTCTACCATTTCCCATCCACCTCAAATATTAGGGTAGAAAAGGAGGAATCACAAGCTTTGAGCTAGAGACAATTGCGTGGACACGTGTGAAGACCAGGGCACCCTGGTGATAGTTCGGTCCAGCACAGGGCAGGGCGGTGTTGCATCATGGTGGTGCTTTTTATCTAGTCGGGGGCGAATGTTTTTGAGATGCTTCCTGTTTGCCTTAGATCGACTATTGCTTTTAATTTTTGAGCCAAGCAGCTAACATCTGTAACATCCTCCCCGGTGAGTCACAGCCCCTGATGGGATATGTGTCACTTTATGTCAGCATCCCAACCAGAGGGAGCAGAACCGGGGACCCAGCGTCTGCCTCCATGCCTCTGAAGGCTCCAACCATATACATTTGGTGATGGTCAACTGTACGCACTGTTCACCCGTGACATCATTCCTTGCACAGAGGCGAGGGGAATGATGAGTGCGGTTAGACCAAGATGAGAGACCTTACTTTGCCAGCCCTCCTCTCTCCTTCCAAAACTGAGTCCTTAGACATAACGTCTTGAGGTCTGTTGATTAGGTCACTGGAAATATTTTATTTACATTGTCATTGCTATTAGTAATGGTGACAAGATAGAAATCAGAAGGCCTTTTGTTGAAGTGGGGAAGGGGGCTCCACTGGCATGGGCCCTGATAGACACTAATGAATGAAAAGCAGCAGCTTTCTTAAGCTGAGGCTTTAAGAATGGACAGTGGGTGTGAAGCTGGTGGGTGCAGTTTGCAGAGAACGTTGTTAAGATGCTCGGTGGATGCTCCCTCAGCCCCACCCACTCTGGGGCCTGGGGGCCGACAGGAGCCTCGGAGGCTGCAGGGAGCAATCTCAGGCGGCCAAGGAGGCCATCTGTGGGGAAGGGGGAATGGGCCTCCTGCTGGGAGGAGGAGGACCGTGACTGGAGGAGGATGTGACAAACAGGACAACGCTTGTGTGGCCACCTGAATGCCAAGAGGAGGAAGATACTGTGTTAGCGAGTGTCAAAGCTTCACGAGTGTTCTGTGGTCCCTACTGCTCACCCCCACTGCTGGCTTTTCCACCTCAGGCTGAACGTTTGATTTGGGATGAATGCACCACTCCTGCCAGTAGGTCCAAGCAGGGAGCACAAACTGGAAACTGCCCCCGAAGCCTCTGGGCTCAACAGCAGCGCGGTGAGGAGTCGGAGAGGACGGGGAGTTTTCGTTTGGGGGTTACCGTGAGAGTAAGCCCCATGGGGCTCACCTGCCTATCCTTAGACAAAACCCTGGGTCCCATCCCTGGATTAAATACATGCCCTTGAGTTTCCCCAGGCCCAAGACCAAGGAAGGCCCCTGTACCTCACAAGTGACTGGTCCTCTCACGCCGACCTGATTCCAGCGTGACACATACGAATGCAGATGAACTGCAGCCTTGGTTGGGACAGGACATCATGACTTAGAAAAGCCCGGGACATTCTTGATGTCACATGTTCATGTAAATACCATGAGAGTGTTTCCCACACTCGCCACCACTTCCCTTTCTTTGTACCTGCAGCCCTGATGTCACAGGTCAGCCACCCACCCCGACAGTGATCTGGACCGGCCAGGCCACGGGGCAGTTCCGGAGTTGTACACAACCAACGGGGACCGGAAGGGAAATAGCGAAGGTGATGACACACTCTTTGAGAAACACCAGCAATTCCTATCAAATGGCCCTCTTTCCTTGCCGTAACTAATCTGTCACTTTAAGGGTCACACACACACAACTGTAAGAAAATGCAGGGAGGGGAGATGCCACCACCACCAACAGCCACGCAACCCCAGAGCAGTGGGAACAAACCAAAGCAGAAGCCCTATCAGAGGGCAGAGTCGGATCCCCAATCTGTCACTTTCAATTCTTCTCACCACAGGCAGGGACATGCGGTGTGACGCGTGTGGGCTCTGCCTGACACAGGTCTTGCTCCGACGCCCTGTCGGGTCCTTAGTGCCCTCCCTCCGCTGTCCTCTGGCTCTCGTTACGGCCGCCAGCAGACGAGCGCCGCCAGGGGCAGAGGCAGACACGCCGGCCCGCTGCCCGGGTGCGGCGGCCCTGCCAGGGGCGGCGAAACGGCGCCAGGGACGGCAGGCAGACAGCGCGGAGACGCACACTTCTGCCCCCGAGAGCAGTCCCCGCACCCTGCCAGGAGAGCAGCTCTCTGGAACAGCACTGCCTGCTAGTAAAATGGACTAAATCAGTAAACAGTGATTAAGGCTCTGGCTCCGCTGACTGTTGTCACCGCCTCAGACACATGGCTTCTACACACACACACACACACACAGAAACCAAAGGGAAAAAAAAAAACTCGGTATAGCCAAAGTGAGGACCGAGAGGAAGAGGGGTGAGAGAAGTCAGGGAGAGAGAAGGATGCACGTTCCTTCACAGGGAGATGCTCAGCGCTCCCGAAAAGTAAAATGAATATTTCAGCATATTCATTCACCTCACTTTTTGGGGGGCTTGTGATGAGAATTGCCTTCCTAAATAAAACATCAAGCGATGAATGCAAGCAGTAGTTTGCTCAGTGCAACACCCGCTCCTTCTTTGTCTGGTTCAATAATGCGAATAATATAATCCCAGTTTCTCAAATAAGTGGGACAGGTCAGAAGCAGCACAACAAACCGGGGTGTGCGCTGTGTGGGAGGAACACATGGCTGCACCAAACTGCTTTCTGGAGTCGGAAGAATAAATTCCACGTGGACAAGCATACGTTCGTATTAATCGATCTATTTGCAGATCTATATGTACAGCTATATCTGTATATCTATATCTACATAGATCCTGATTTTATATATATATATATATATATATATATATATATATATATATATACTGATTATGTGTGTGTGTGTGTGTGTGTGTGTGTGTGTGTGTGTGTGTGTGTCCTGATTGTTAGTCTTCTTGTAATGCTATACCTAAACGAATGGGAATGCGGTTTGGCTATCACTCTGAAAATGCTTTGACATCATACTCACCGTACCTGAGTTTTGAAGCAGGTAGCCTTTCGACTCTGCCATACTGTCTGCATAGGTGCCCAGTCCAAGTACAAGCAAGATGCTCACTATTGTGAACACAGTTTCAACAAGTCCCTTCCCAGGGATTTCTGCTTTAATTCCCCTCCGTACAGACATTTGGCGTTACCACTGTTCTTTAACCCCATCAACAACTTCTGATGTTAACAGAGTTGAAGTTGCTAATACAGATTTGAAAGGATGCTAGGCCCCTTACTAAGCCTCCTTAATAACCCTACGCCCCAAATACCAGGCATTAATCAAAAGAACCGACTGTGATGATCCCTTTCCTAAACTACCCTTGAACCTCAAAGTGGACCTTGCAATCTAGCCAAGGGGATGGCCATTTCGCATCAGCCTCTCTTTTCCCCCCAAATTAACTTAATCTGAGCTGTGCACTGACTGCATTTAGGAGCCATCTTCAAAGGTTACCTGGTGACTGCCAGCATAGTGAAGGAGACGGCACATTATAGGGGAAAGCACGTGAACACTGCAATGATGCAAATGCTGATTCTCCTCCTATTAGCTGAGAGAACATAGAGAAGTAGCTTGATTTCCCTGAGCCTCCAATTCTTTACCCAACCATAGAAGTGATAGCAAGAAATGAGATAACTTATGGCCATGCCTTGCAAGTTACAAAGTCACATGCACATTTGATTACTACTTACAGACATGTGTAACATAAAAAGAAATAGTGCTATGGGTTTTCCTGTGATCAAAAATCTAAGGAAAGGGAGAAGAAGGCTGGGATATGTTGATCAGTTGAAGATATGACTTAGAGAAAGAAGAAGGCAGAGACGCGTAGAGCATCCCACTTTAAGTTCTGGACAATGAAGGTATAATCTGAGGGTGCCTTGATCTTGGAGAAGAGAGAAGGTAAATAGAAATGGCAATGGGGGAAAAATGGCTTCCCAACTTGGCTAATACCAACCCCATTCAACACGCCTACAATACCTCACTGGACAAGATTATCCAATGGGGCCCATGGCCCCTGGACAGGCAAAGTTCCTGCTGTTTGTACACAAAATGAATCATCGCCCCATTAGGGGAAAGTGATCAGAAATGACTTCATTTCCCGGGTGCGCCTCTGTTAATAAGAAGCTGTAATTCCTCGGAGAAAGCAATGGAGAGAGAAAATTCCACCGGTGTGGCTGTGGCCCTTAATCAGAGCAGCATTTGGAACCCGAGGTGCATAGAGTGAAATGCAAATAAAATGCATGAACATACCCACCTAGACTCACAGGCTACTTTCATCATTGACTAGCCAGCCACATGACCTTTTCAGGAGGAGAAATAATTGGCAGTTTTAAAAAACGAAGAATTGATCCCATTACTCAGATGGAATTTTCCACCTTTTTCGAACGAGACGCTTATTAAAGAGGTCAGTTCCTCTTTTTATTTTTTTGGGGTCATACATATGTAAGTAAGCACGGCTATTATGCGCCATCTATGAGAATGGACAGCGAGCCATAAACACCGACGTTCAGACGCAGTCAGGTCTCCAGCGTTCCTGTTCGCCAATTACAGTAATGCTGATGACATATCTAGTTTAATGCACATGGCATTAAAGCAGTCCCCCCTTTTCTAGGGAAATCTAATTACACCAAACCCAAGCACTCAATCAAACCTGTTATTCTGTGGCTAAACAGCCTGGCGTTAATGCAATTTGAGGGGATCCAGGCCGTGACTGGAAACGTCATGTATTAACAATATCTAATGGGGGCTCCCGTAGGTAAATGAATATGCTAACAAGCAAGATCACTGCTAAATCTAATATCTTTAAGCTGTTTAATTCCAAACAGTCCCTTAATAAATCAATTGACCGGGAGAGCTGATGCCCCTATCAATTATTCAAGAGGGCAAATAAATATTTCAGATGATTTGATAGGAAGGCTAGTGCTGGTCTTATAGAAAGCTTTGCATTTCATTAGCCTCTTGCTAAAAGTTTTATAATGAGCAGAGCACAGGTGGCATCCCCGCTGCAGAAATGGGAAGGGGAGAAATAAGAGATTGCAGATCAAGGAAGCCTCATCTCGGCATCATTCCATTATCCATACTTTTCTTTTGTAATGTGAAAATTGGAGTCAAGTCCCCCAAAGAATTATCATCCTTTGCAATCACAAAGGAAATTAAAATGATCAAAAGTATGTCATATTGCAAGGGTCCTAATTGTAATTCCTATTGGAAATGCAATTATCAGATACTAATATCACGGATGTAATTTATGCAGTTCCACATCCAAATAGCCCTTCACCAAATATTTAATATTATCAATTCCATTTTCCAGAAGAAAAAACTGAGTTTCTCTAGTCATTTATAAAGTGCTCACTAGGTCACCTGTATTTGAAAGCAAGGGGCTTCCCCCCACCACAGCTTTCGAGACCATTTTTCCTATTAAAACCATACTTTCCTGTTTAACGTGATATCTGTCTTAGGAATAATCTCCATTCAGGCTTCTGATCCTTTGTACCAGGAGGAAAAAAAAAAGAATGAGAAGAAAAAGTCTTTAAATGGATTGACATCATTTTCCTTAATGTGCATGTGAAGTTTTGTGCCTTTAAAATGAACTTGGCAAAGAAGTATTACGGGAAAAAAATGAATGAATCCCTGTTACCCAGGGACATGTGGCCCCTCGTTTCATTGTGTGGTACGGGGACCCCGGATGGTGCTGGAGACCCTTGAAAATGCTGGTGTCTCAAATAAGTATGTCCACACTACCTGTGAAAGTAAAGACTTTGTCTACCTTGTCTTTGGAACTGCTCAAGCACCAGCTTTATCAGATTTTACAATTTCAGGCCACAAACCTAAAATGGCAAGTCATCTCTTCGCAGCATTTTACAGTTTACAAATGTAAAAATCCCCATTAAATTACTGGAAGCATTACTGCTGTGCTAAGGCCTGCAAAGCAGAAAAAGAATTCAGATGCTCTGAAAAATACAGCTTAATTGTCAGAAGGTTTGAATATGAAAACGGTTGAGGACTATTTTTCTAAATGGAGAGACCCATATAAAAATCACTGAATGAGGATTTTCTGTGCAGGCAGTTACACTCTACGAAATACTCAATGAGCTATGAAAGAGACATCTCAGCTACAGAAAATCATAATTTAAATGTTAGGTTTGTTCATTTTCAGCTTCATGAATTAATATAGTGAATCCTTTCTATTATCCTGTAAGTAAAATCTGATCATGTTTAGAATCAGATTTTGGTGCTGCCTCTTATCTTTTGGGGGAACCATTTAATTATTTATTTGAAGAATATTCCAAACCCCAAAGAATGATAAAAGATTGGAACAAGATGGCGGACTTACAATGTGAGCCCATACCCGATCCATCCCTGCTCGGAATACCTACGCATTACAGAAAATAAATATTTTTTTAAACAATCACCTCCACTTGGAAAAAGAAGGGAAAATCATAATGCATCAGAAATTAAAAGAAATCTCAAGACGAAGAACACGTGAAATTAGATGGAAGAAGGCAACGAGAACCAGAAAAGAACTACTGTAAAAGGTGGAATTATCTCCAAAGAGAGCTGGTGGAAGGGGCACCCCATGGAGTGATGCTTTGGTTACCACATCCTGAGGATCCAGGGACTGAGCCCATTCCAACTCCCAACCTTTCGGAAGGCATCAAGGAACAGTATGGTGACACCGAAGGTGAGGAGTGGCGCTCACCAGGGAGCGCGCGCTGTCTGAGGAGACCGCCGCTGGAGGGAGGCCTCCGTTAGGTTCGTAAATGCGTGCACATAATCCAAGAAACACATGCAAATGTGTAAATACAACCATGACACCGCCTCCACAAAGTACACTCTGGGGAAAAAAGAGACTTCGTGGAGGAAACAGATCAACGTTTTAAGACAAGCAGAGTTGAAATCCTAAAACAGATGGAAGAAAAAGGTCGTTTCACCCAAAGGGATGTGTTTCATTTTCCCACGTTCACCACCGATGTGCTCCAGATGGAAGGAGATGTGTAATCCAACCAAAAAGCAATTCAAGAGTTTGAAAATGAAAATTCTGATCATGAAAATACTATTATTTTTATTACTAGAACTGCTAGCACTAATATAAGTTTGATGCAATGAGCAAAGAGCTGACTAAGCACAACTGAAGAACACACCAGGTCATCTGGAAGACTGTCTAACCTAGGCCCCTGTCGGAACATTCAACCAGAAAGTGATGTTACACCAGCTCCTGCAGAGACCAGCTTGAGACATGTGCTGTTTCAGTGTCTCAGGTGGAGGTGCAAAGAAGCCACCCCTCACCTCCTCTAGGACCCCCAGTTTGATTCTCAGAGTAAAGGAGACCATCAGGCCACAAGTACCAGGGCCAGTGCACCGGAGCTTCCCTGTTTCACTCATCCCTCCTATCCGCCCGCTGTGGGTGGTGTCATTTTATCCACAGGTGTGAGGAGGCAAATGATATTTTAATGGCCATATTCTAGAATGGATATTTGAAAAGAACCTGGTAAAACTTCGCTTATTAATAGGAAGAAAAGCCTGGAGCTGGACACTAAAGAAACTTGAAAGTCAAAAGATCTATCCACCTTCAACCCCCACAAGGAGAAAAATGATCAGAATCCAAGATGACTTTTCATAAAAGTGGGGGGGAAGCATATTACAAAGCATCTTATTTTTAATGCATTTGAAACGGACACATTTCTAAAACCATATATTTACACAATAGCATGGCATAGTACTAAAAGCTACATTTTTTTAGAGTTTACTTTTTGAGGCATTGTGTAAATTGGTTTATGACAGTTAACTCTCAAGTGTAACAAAAAGCTTGAAAACTGTCAATGTCTGCATGTTGCTAACGGGGAGACTGAGTCACAGGGAGGATCACAAAGTTTCCCGAGGTCGCTCAGTCCTCCCTCTCTTTTAACTCAACGGGATTTACCACCAGCCGCAAATTATCCCTGATGTTCGGAAGGCTGCGTCCGATGATACCTTCTAAAACAAACAGCAGAAGCTGCGTGTACTTCAAAGAACCACTTTTTTTGTTCTGTCATCATATTTTGCAAGTTAGAAAAAAATCAAAGCAGCTTGATAGAATAGTCTAAAATCAAAGCATAGACAATATGCTAATCTAATTAAAAGTATCTATTGCCCCGAGTTCGGTTTTCCGCCTTTTACCAAGAAGTCTTTGGCGGTGGGTGATGAGTGCTGTGGACGCTGCACACTCCGTACAAAGCTGTTCTGGTGCGTGCATGACACGCACACTGCGCCCCACTGAATTTACTCAGAATAGCATTACAGGCACCACAGAGATATTATTTTATTAACATTTAGTCCAATATTTTAGAAATGATTTCCAAATCACATGGGAAGGGGCCTGGGAAGGAGCTGCGTGGAAGTTAATACGCTGTAACTGCTGTCTTATTTCAAACACTGACTGAGCCTTGTAGGGGATGAGTCGCTTGTTTATGTGCCCAGGCTTTTCCTCTGTTTTCATTAATTTAATTTAATTCCATTTATATGTAACCTGAGAGTAGCATTCCCCTGCAGTATGCCCACTCCATCCGTAAACCGAATTGAAGTCATCATCCTGCTTTAATGGCTGTGAAGGACTGAGAAATTAATAGCTCTCTCTTGAATTAGTAAATTATATTTTTCCAAAGAGAGCAAAGTAGCTCGTAAAAATAAGTGACTAGAGTCACTTTTACTTTATTTTTATAACAAGTCTTTTTATGCTACAGTTTTAAACTCCCTTTAACAATAACATCTCCCATTTATAGAGTGTTCCAGACTTTTCGGAGCACCAGCATGCACATTATCCTATTTTATCTTCACAACCACCTTCAGACTGAAGCCGAGACTTGCTAAGAGGGCCCTGTGCTGCAGTCTGAGGAACCGAGGGACTGGCTGGCTTTTCACGACCAGAGCGGATGGGCCAGGCCTCCATCTCCTGGCTGCTAGTCTGGAATGTTCTATGGTATCCTTGCTGGCCAAAATAGGCCAATAGTGAAAGCACTAATGGAAAAAGAATTTCTTATTAGCAAAGATGTGTATACAATGATAAAAAAATTAATATACTGCCAAGCACACTGTGTTCATTATAAGAAAATAAATCCTTAAGACCATTTTTACCTGAATTGAGGAATATAATATATTCTTCATATGTTAAACCTTACTTCACACATGCACAAACAAATATGCATATTCATTAATAGAATGGTGAATAAATCCATCTTCTGATTGGAATATGTAAGTCTAGTTCTAAAAGTTACTCTTTGAAGCTGTGTGTTTTTATTAACATTTTAGTTTTAGAAGAAGAAAAGCATTAGTTTGCCTTGTAGCTTTTCAAAATCATCCTTAATTTTAATGCATTTCTCCATTTTCGTGAACCACACTGTGTGATCGGATTGTCAGAAGCACCACACGTTGTATTGAGTTCTCATACTGTGTAACTATTCTACTTTTGGATGACGTGCTTTGCCTCCAGAGCTCACACAGTCTCGCATGTCCACAAAGAGACTTCCAGTGACATCTGCAGAGCTCTGTCCCCCACAAGCACACGGTGGCTTTTCTGAGCCCGTGGGACGCCCAGGTGCCCCCTAAGGGATGGACCTCACAGGGTAAACACAGTCAGGCCTTTCGGTCTCTGCGGTTGGGAGGGAAACGCTTTAACCACTGGTGAAAACAGAATACGTGAAAAGACAAATATGAAACCCTGCGTGAATGCAAACAAGAAAATTAGCAATTCTTCCTGAATTATTCCGGAAGACATCACAGCGGAGGAAACATTCTGTGGTGTTTTCTACTGGGCAGGAGATTGCCCCGAAAATCCGGGGGCAAGGAAGGTGGCAGGGGAAAGAAAGAGCTCCCCAGAGTCTGGAGCCCCAGAAAGCGGGCGGGAGAGGAGTTGGGGGCAGGGAGTGTTTGGGGACCAGGCAAGCATGGACCTGAAAAAACGTTAAGTTATAAAGATATAATCTCTTTAAAAGAAAATAGTATCATAACTTTTTTTGGCATCACTCTTCATTTAAGTGTTTTTTCCAATTCATGCATTTGTGGTTCCAGATGTATATTTCTGCGAAAAAGAGCCTTTAATTTACTCCTGGTAAACGGCTTTGAGAGCAAATGCTTCCTAAATTTTTCACTCTCATCAGCTCCAGAAGACAAGCTCACTGTCAAATCCTGGATCATTGTGAAAACATCTAGGCTAGTTTTATAATAGTATTTATCTTTATTGCCGAAACCCCAGCAGGTGAAGAAAAATGAAGACAATTTGGTAAATAATGGATGCAGAGATGACTTATTGTTTTTCTGCAATGAGAAATAAGCACAGTTTATTATGTGACCTTTCTTCAAGTGCCTGTCAAGAACTCAGAAGTAATAAAGCTTTACTTGCAAAGAATGACTGATTTAAAAACATATACACTTAAAATGCTGTATCTCTTTATTAAAAGCTAATCTTCTATGGGCACTTCTGGAGAAATAATGATAGATGTAATTTCCCCCCAAAATACTCATGGATGCCCCCCATATAAATGCACATCAACTCATCCACTCTTTCTAATTACATTTTTGGATATACTTCAGTTTAAAATGCATTAAAAAATAAGATGTCCTGTAATGTATGTGTTTTTTTTTCTCCTTCTATATGAAAGGTCATCTTGGATTCTAATCATTTTTTCCCTTGTGAGGACTGAAGGTAGAAAGATCTTTTGACTTTTAAGGTTGTCTGGTGTCTGGGTCCAGGATTTGCTTTCTATTAATAGGAAAAGTTCTACCAGCTTCTTTTCAAATATCAAATCTAGGGTTTTGCCTAATTTAAAATGAGATTATTTTGGAAAAAACATGTCTATAACCTGTCTTAGAATGTGCATATCATAAATATGGTTGTAGTGAAGCTTCAGTAATGCTGCATCAAACACTGTGGTGTATTGAAAAGATTTTGTTTCATTTAGTCTGCCCGGTATGCTAAATTTTTTAAGACTATTCACAAACAAAATGACTTTTTTTTCTTTAAGGCCTAAACATTTAGTACATGTTCCCTTGGTCAGGCCAAGTTTTTATTAAGCTATTAAATAAAAGCTCACTTTACATGAAAAGTTCTTATTAAATATAAAAGCAGAAATGCCCTCCGAAATACAAAATTAATGAAATTAATGAAAACACAAAAATTGTAACCCAAGTAGAGTTTACTTGTTAAGGGATATGGAAGTAAACTATTTTCGATTTCTATTTTATTTTCTATAAAGAAAATGAGAGCCTATTTTTAGAATATGCCATTTGAAACATGTCTTTTCTGTCTAGCCTCTGTAATTAGCAGAACACTGAATAACCGCTCTACACAGAAAGAATGTACTTGGGTTCCGTGACTCAAAATGACTGCGTGACCGAACGCACACACACACAAAGAACATACAAATAATAGTAAAATCTTATACTTTCTAAAACTGTCACAAAAGAGAGGCTTGCTTTGAATTTCATAAACAATAGTCTCATAAGCTTTTAAGTTTGCCTGTACAGCTCACAATCTAAGAAGAAAAATTAAGAAAACATGAGTAACCCTTTCATACGATATATCCTATGTTGGGTACATTTTTGTTCTGTTTTCATATTTGGATGCAACTGTTTGGCTTTGGGTTTTGAAAAGGTTTTTTAGAAAATGCATTTTACTTCCACTTGCTTGGCCTTGTAGCTATAACTCTGGATGAATCAGAGATATAAAAAGTTGAAATAAAGAAAGAAAAAGGAGAGAAAGAATCCCAAATAACAAACCCTTCTGCAGATAAGCTATTGAGCTTTAAATATATATATATATATATGCTCCATATATATGTTCCATAGTTTTTTTTCTTAAAATGATTAGAGTTTGAAAACTCTATTGAATTTCTGTAATAAGAGATAAATTGCCTTATTTTCACTCAGAAGCAAGCTTGCATTGCACTTTATGTGTAAACTAACTTAAAATATTTGAGATAAATAATTCTTCCAGAAAATCCTAACAGCAACTAAGACACAAAAACCAAACGAAAATTGTTGTGTGCTCTCTGGCAGGACCAGTTCAGAGCACAGTGCTTGGGACTTTATTTTATTGCTTCCAGAGGACAGAAACAAAACGTACGCGTGTGGCCTGGGCTAGACGCATGGAGGTCTAGTGTTTGCTTCGCATACGGTGACTGACTCGGTCGGTGCAAAGTCGTCCGACACAACTGAGAACATAAAGGAGTTTACCAAAGCGAACTGCGAATCTGGGATCCACCTTACTCATGCTGCTGCCATCTCGATGGCCTTAGGATACATTTTTAGACCAGAAATTTTAGGATATAAGAGATTCGAGGGTTGATAAAAATTATGCATTTGTTTTGTAAGTCTCCAAAAGAGTATTGATCAGTAATTCTACCACATTTTTTTTTTGGAGCCACTTCCCCAGCACTGGTGAAGTGATGTAAAATTAGAATGATGTAAAAATTTTAAAATGTGTTGTCAATTTATACTGTACCTCTCTGTATTGTCTTTAATTTGTTTTCTGTACCAATTTCTTAAAACACACACACACACGCATTCTGACACCATATAAATCCTGGGAACTCAAAGCCATACAAACTATTCCTAAATCTTCGCTTTATTTTATTCTAAATAAAAAGAAAATTATAGTGAATAAGACCGATGCAAAATCGCATTTGTGTCATTACCCATCAGTACATTCAAACTACAATTAGAACTAATTTTTAAAATGCAGAACTTCAAATTTAGAAACTTATCAGCTTGCTAGGAGAGCATGTGAAATGTGCCCTGTACCTTTAATATGTAAATCTATTGAAATCCAGCTCCCCACAATGTGAGGGTCTCCCTGCGTATTACTTTATGACATTTCCAGACTGAAGGTGCAGGAGGGGCTCGCATTCATTCGCTTTATGTTTGACGAGAGAGGCTTCCCATAACTATTAGAGCCCGCTTCGGGCCCACTTCATTTTAGGGTTGTTGTCAGTCATTTGAGAGTGATATGGCTGGCGGCCTGGGAAGAATAAACACATCATATATTAGGGAAAGCTTTGATGTATGGGGTTGCTGAATGCCAACACCTCTCTCTGAAGGTGGGGAAGATCGGGAAGTGGGGATGAGATGAAGGGAGGAAGAGGTATTACACAGACCCGGGTCCAGCTGGCTTTCCTGGAAGGTTCCCGCTCAGAATAAACCGAGTGAGCAAAGCAGAATTTGTTTCGTGCTGGCTTTGCTGTGTGTTGTGGTGGTCGCTCCGGAAAGAGGAATGGGATGGGGCACATGTTATTGATCTCTCTTTCTAATTATTAAACACTGAGATTAAACCAAATGTTTCAGGACTGATATCACAAGTCAGTCTTTTTCACAAGTTGTCAGGAACTGACTAATCTCTCGGAGTTAGCATTTGCCATGCATTTAGCCTTTTTATTCTTCTAAATACTCCATCTTACACATAATGGAAAGTAGATTTTTTAAATTAAAACTTGGTTTTACAGAATGGAAAAGTATTTTGTTGTTGTTGTTGTTATTCTAGAAATTACAAATACCTTTTTCTCCCTTGAGCTACAGAGTGACTTAGTACTACTGTATTTTCAAGTTGGGAAGTCAATGAAGTACACAGCATTATTTAGGTAGAAGTTTCAAAATTTCGGAGAAAAAGGTCGTTTCACCCAAAGGGATGTGTTTCATTTTCCCACGTTCACCACCGATGTGCTCCAGCTTCTCTGTACTTCACCTGGAAGAGGCCGTAAGTCCGGTCGGAACAGAGGCGTTTCCCCTCCTGTTGCAGCTGCTTCTCACCCCAGGCCACGGGACTCACAGTGAAGACTCATCGCTCCGTACAGGGTTAATGCCGCTCAGAATCTGCAGCATCCCCGCGAATGAGGACAGGCACCTGTGACCTTGCGGACTGCGCTGAGCAGATACCGCACGTTCTCGCCGCATCGCGCTCGGTGGGCCGCCCCTGCATGCTGTCCCCTGTGCCCAGGAAGGGTGTCCCCATCTGTGCTGTCTGTTATCTTGGTGAAGGAATCATCGTGCTGCCTGCTTTTTTCCCCTCGTGAATGAACCAAGGGAGCGCCATTTGTTAAAAGGGGGACCTGTTTACGAAATTACAAATTAAACCTCATATTATTTGTCCTAAACCTACAAATCTGAGCCTTTGGAGGGAGTCAGCCCCGCTGGACGGTCGTCCCTGTCCTCTGTTGTTTGCCTTAAACAACCCAACAGCACATTTTTATCCAGTTAAAAGAAGTGATTTAAAAAAACAGAGTAAATTGGATTTAATAGAAATGGGCTTATGGTATATATGTATATATACACATTATATGTATATCAAGCTATACATATATGTGTATATATCTATATATTTATATATACATATACAAAGGGACTATGTAAATATTTCTATATATTTTAAATAACCCAAAATGATGGAAACAATTTATCAGTTACAAACAGTTTCTGTCTTACAAGAATGGGGACAAATAAGATAGTTCACACCCCCATTTAAGTTCCAATTTTTCAACAGATGGACCAAGACTAATGGTTGCTTCCCTAGAAGCCTATCATCTTGATTCCTGATGATTATTAAATAGATATCATTCTTAATTTTTTTCCTATGGACCTCTCCATGTTGGTCGGTTAGAATTATAGTGAAATAACTGAAAGGGGTGGGACTAAACACGGTGCAGCTTCAGACACATAGCAGGCACGGGTGTGCCTGGGGCATTGACAGCAACGGTTGGCATCGCCCTGTTGTGCATCATGCCTACTGCGGCGTGAAAGGCTCTTCCTCCACGTCGCTGTCCCACCAAGCTGGACGTACACACCGACCGTTAGCATTGCCCTGAGAGACACACCGAGTCTCCCAGTTCGGGAAGATGGGAATAAAATAAAATGAAGATGGCCACAAATGGCTCTTCATGCTGACACGGTCTTATCAACATTGCCAATCAGGTTTTATCAGCTTCAGGCATGAGGCAAATCCATCTTATTAGTGTGAAAACTAATGAAAGATCATCCTGACAATGATAATTAATTGCGGTTGTTGACAAGGACTGAGTTCCTCTGCGCTCCCCGTTCTGTTGCTCTTTCCCGGTCTTTCCGCTCTCCTCTCTCAATTAGACGTATGAAAAGCTCGGCCCTCCCCTTTGAGAAAGAAGCTTTTAGATTAATCATATTATCTTAAGGTTCCAAATCTCCATGCCTGCGTGACCTTTCTTCCGTTAGAATCCATTATCTTAAACTATCACAATAATCCTGGCTTTAGGGAGGGAGTGAGGGGACTGGAATCAAACCTAATAGATGGCAAATAAGATTAATCTACGATCTAAGTGCCGATTACACTTGGCCCTGCCCTTGAACACCCAGGTGTAACCTTGAAATTCACAGCCTCTAAGACATGGCAATTGGATTGAGTGTCCCTAAAGGCCTTAAGGGCAGCTGGCCAAACTTTGCCCGTTACTCCCCAGCTGAGATCCTGAGCTGTCTCAGCCTCCCCACTCTTTCTACTTGTGGAATTTGGCAGCTGTGCCTTTTCTTGTTTGTGTTGGGATAGTTCACATTTTTTAGATAAAATACTTATTTTGGGTCCTTGGTTTTTGTTTGTCAGAAGCACCCGGCCGTGGAGAGAATGAACTTTTACCTGGACCTCACAAGAGGAAAACAAATGATCCGGCCCCTCAAAATCTGATAGCTGCACCAAAATAAATTCAAGTCTTTGCCTCTTTCAAAACACTGACATTCTGATCCCTGAAACTACATATGTTTAAGAACCACTGAGAGGAGGAAAAAAAAAATCTTCCTCCCAACACTCTTCTGAACTTTGAGCTGATTATTTTTCTTCCACATGGCCGAAGGTCTTAGAAAGGACACCCTTTGGGGAAGATGGGACATGACATGGGGAAGTTCAAGCTACTGGTGACATGAACAGGAAAAAGGACTGAGCTCAGAGAAAACAGTTGCAGCCAAAGAGCAACTTCGCTGGGTCCATCAGAGAGAAGGGAAACAAAACCATAATGTGTTCTCATTAAGAGTTGGCCCTGTCTCTTAAAATCCGAAGTCGACCAGAGAGAAGGTTCTCTCGGCGTGGATCGGCGCAGTCCGGACCTGGGGAAGCGCTGACTCTGTGCAAGACGAGATACGATTAAAGCCGAAGTAAGAGTGAGAAGGAAGTGAGGTCCAAACAAAGACAGACAAGTGGTGTTCACAGAGATTAGAGGCAAAACTCTCTTTGTAGTATGACCGTTTCACCTGAAAAAAATAAAAAAATCAAAAAGAGGCAGGGACGCCTGCTAGGGGGCTCAGTCCTAGGCGGCCCTATGAGTTTAAGTTCATCTCAGAATCATCTCTCCATTGCAGTGGGAATGACAAATTCTCTCTCAAAACAGAACAACTTCGGCAGGGCACAGTTCATGAGGCTTTCTTGACTATTGGAACAAAAAGGAATACATGTTTGTTCGTAGTTTATATTAAGACTTATAGAACAGGGACTTCGGCTCTACAGTTCCTGAGTGGTTATTCCGTAATCTTCTTGTAATTTGATAACTTTACTCCTAAAATATTCAAAGCAAATACAATCTGATAAGCAATCTGTTTCATTTTCCTCTTTCAAAATTAAATTACTGGATTATTATTGCCTTTTTTTCTTGATGGGTTTAATAAAACAGGTCTAGAAGTAAAAGTTCTCAGGGACCACCTTTGGAAAATGCAGTTTTGAAGGTTGATTATTTGGAAGACATGGCCAAAAGGTGATGCTGGACCCAGACGAGCTGCGTGAACCCGGGCTGTCCCACGATATCTCCGAGTCTTGGTGTGCACAAGTGTAAACACGGAGAAGGAACATTTCTGTGTCTGTTCAGGGTGGAGGGTTTCCTAACTGTGTGAGTGACAGGGTGCAGTGGTGGCTGGCCGACTGAGCCACAGCCCGTCGTGCGGCTTATGGGCTATGAGACCCTGGGTAAATTGCTTAACCACTCTGCACTTTAATTTCAGTTATTTAATAAGTACTATATAACTGTTTGCATTGTTATTGACCTTGATGTAGCCATTATTAAGGTCTTAGTCAATAATACATATACTTAGTTAAATTTTTTTTTACTGTGAACTTGAAAATGCTGAAAAAATAAATACTATTGGTTTCTTAGATTTTTGTAGGGACCATAGCTGAAAAAATATCAAAGTAATAAAGGATGCTGGATGCTCTGGGGAAAACACAAAGGATTCTTCGAGGCCTCCTTTCTCTGGTGTTAGGGACACTGGCATTTTGACTGAATGTACAAGCCCTTGTCAGGTGTCCGGGGAGGGTTAACTCACACCTCGGCGGGAGTCTCATGCCATTAAGTCAGGGAGAGTAATGAAATTTCATTTAATTTGTCAGGAAGAAAGTGCTAATGTTAAAAGGCATTTAATAAAAAAGGGAGAGATTCTTTGAAAGGGAGTCCTTAAGTAATTACTTCAAGTGTCTTAGCCCTACTCACCAGAATATTTACATTAGTGTCTTACAGAGCCCATGTGTAATTAAATTAGTGCAGCATTTACATTCCCTGTCTTTTTTTAAGGAAGTATAATTTTATTAATAATCCCCCTTAAAAAGAGAGACACAGAGAGAATGACTTGATCTAATCAAATGAGCTGTTAGTATTTCTTTGAGATGTTCTCCCTGAGAGGCTTGCTGCATGAAAGGTGTATGTGTGCACGCATGCGTGTCTTTCGAGGAGACGGGCGGGTCCCGAGTGGGGTGACTGTGCTCCTTTCTCATTTCCACTTGGAAGGGTGCCATCTTCTATCTTCTCAGACCTGACATGGAGAGGCAGGTCAGCGACCACTGACTGCCGGCATATTGCACGTCCTTGTCTGACCCCAGTTCGCTCTCCAACTCGTCTGGGAGCAGGGGATGGATATGGATGTGGGCGTGGAAGGAAGGGCTTGCGAAGCAGGGCGAGGCGGGCTCATCCCTCATCACTCCTCTCATGCACACCGAGAGGCTCAGCGCTATCGCCACCAGTGACAGGAGGGGGCAACTAAAAACCTGTGGCACCGGTGGGAAGCCCAAGGGAGCGTGATGACAGGACGTGGACCTCCAAAGGCAGGTCATGTTTAGGAAAAAGGTTCTTAAGCATTTCTCAGGGAGTAACCTGCCGCTGCTTATCAGCTTGATTTATAAAACTTCTCATATGTGACTCGGTGCACAAATATTGTGTGAATGTTTTAGTTGGATCAGGTTTGTCTTCTGTGAGGCTGCAGTATCCAACCTTTTGGCATCTCTGGGCCACACTGGAAGAAGGAGAGTTGTCTGGGCCACACGTTAAATACACAAACACTAACGAAAACTGACGAGCAAAAAAAGTTTTGAGTAAATTTACGATTTTGTGTTGGGCCGCATTCATAGCCGTCCTGGGCTGCGTGTGGCCCTCGGGCTGCGGGTTGGACACCCCTGGTGCAGCGGTGTGAACATAGGTTGATGAGTTGCATACAAAGTCCTAGAGACATATAAGAGGAGATATATCTCATTCAGTTGATTAGAAGACTAAATGAGGCCAGGTTAGTAGAAACGTTTGTAAACCACAAACTGTTGTGATGCTAGCTATTATTATCACGACAGCTGGAGTGACCTCACTAAAACACAGATCTGATCACGGCACTTCCCTTCTCCCGTTCAATGGCTTTCCGTGGCCCTCAGTAAAAAGCCCGAACTTTCCAGCAAGCCATGCGCTGCCTCCGCGAATTTCCACAAGTCTCGTCCCTCGGGAGCCCACTCTTCAGAACTCAGATCAGAACTCAGGAGTTCGGTCTGTGAGAACGCCCTGGCCTCCAGGCCCGCCCATGCTTCCCTCTCCCCTGGAGCCATGCTCTGTAACATATCAGCCCCTGTGCTCACATGGCTATTTACACCTACATTTAAAAATTAAATCGCACTAAAACTTAGTTTGTCATCTACCCTCACCACATTTTGAACACTCAATTGTTCAATGGGGACACTGGCCACCATAGATCCACGAGGATCAGAAGATCTGGACCTTCTGACTTGATCATGAACGTTTAAGCTTAGATATCACTTCCATAAGGAAGTCTTTCCCACCTCGCCCCGTGCCTTAAAGAAGAGCTAGGCTGTCATCTTCGATGCCCCACCACGTGGAAGCTGCCTGTGGGCTTAGCTGAACGTCCCGCTCAACCCTGAGCCCTAAGCCGGGGGAGGTCAGGGACTCATCCTCAGCAGTGATCGGCACAGAGAGCAAATCACGGGAAAAGTGTTCACTGCGCAATTACCAGGCACCATTCTAGGTGCTTTCCGTGTCTGATCTCACTGAATGCATAAGTGAGTACTATTTACCCTCACTTAGTGCCGAAGTGGGCACTCTCTGTTATCTCAGTAGAGCAACGGAGAGCCTGAGGCCCAGGGAAGTAAGTCACCAGCTGGGGTCTCATGGGTGTGAAACGGAAGAATGGGTGCAAGGCCACGCAGTCGCAGAGCAGCGCCTTGTGCTCTGAACCTCCCTGTTGGGAGCCCCGCACAGTTTTGTTTCGGAAGCATGTGGAGGAGCAGGCATTAAAGTAGACAGTAATTCTTCTTTTGTAACATCATTGTGTTTTAAAGCTCATACCAGTTTTCCCACCAGCCTGACTATATAAAGTCTGGCTTTCTTTCAATACGCCCTTTCCGCTTTCTCCCTTCAGCTCTCAACTGCAGTGTGGATGAAGAACAGTGTGCCTGCTTCACAATGGAGAAGCTTAAAGTTGGGACGGGAAAGGCAAGCTGACGGGCAACGGGTTAACACTGTAGAAGTCAAAAGTCAGGCTGTTGGGGCAAGTATTCAAGTGACATGAGGCTTGTGAGCAAGGAATCTGAGGTATCGACTTTGATCTTCTTTGGCTTTGAACATCTTAGCTTTCTGACTGCCCAAGTCATGTTAATTAGCAGTAGCGTTTCTTTCTCACCGCTGTATGTTGTTGATGTTAACTGTTGCTAATGCAATAACTAGACATTGTTTTCAACATATTAAGACGGTGTCTATAAATAGGTCCCTACCCTGACATTAAGCTTCCTTCATGACTACTGTACCATGACGGCTATTAATAAATCGATACCGTGGTTGTCTGCATAGACTGTTGTTGGTATTGTTACTTAAGACCGAATGTTGATACTGAGAAAAAAGGGATTTCTGAAAAACATATTTAATACAAAATTTCAGTTAAGTGAGTGTTTCATTAAGACTGAAACTTAAGGCTGTTTTTCTGCAATGTCTAAATACATGAGTAAATATAGAAATGAAGAATTAATTAAATTCCCAATGAGATTATATCCCATTTTATTTAACAAAAAAAACCCTAAGTATCAAAATGGGAAACTTTATGTTCTGGATCTTACATACCTAAAGGTAATAGGTAAGTGACACTTTGATGATTTAACATCAGGCAAGCAATAGTCTATGAACTTGACATACATTGACCCATTTGTTCTTGGTCAGAAACGTGTAAGATTATTATACTCATTATAAGCAGGAGAAAATTGTGGTATAGGACTACAACAACTTGCCCACATGATACAGCCAGGGAAGGGCAGAGCTGGGATTTGAAACCCACAGTGGTTCCAGGACCCCTTTCTTCACCCGTCCTTGGCCGCCTCCCGGTCAACAGGCCCCAGCATGCACGCACATGCGTACAGCAGTTCACATACACAGGAGGAGTCGAGGATGTCTCTTCTAGAGAAGCAGGGAGTGTAGCAGAAACCTTTCCACGTTTTTATTTGAGGTTAGCATTGGACAGTCTGAGTGCAGCTTGGACTATTAACACATTTATATAGGAAACTATGAGAAGAGATTTCTAGTAAAATTGAGCTCTCCAATTTGACCAATTTACCTGGTTCTATGAAGAAATACCAGGAAACAAATATTTTAAAATCCATTTTTATACTTCTTCTTATTCTACAATGACGTCACTCTTGTTCAATGGGAACAAAAGCTCCGGTTGATGTTTAGAGAATTTTTCTAAGTTGGTGTTACTCAGTGATTTCTGACTTTCAAATAACCATGTGTGTCTGGCTACATTCTAATATTGGCCCATGTAAAGCTAAATTTACAGTCCCTTTTCCCAAACATCAAGAAAAAAAAAGAGTAAAACCAAGGCAGTTTAAAAATACGTTCACAATTTCCTATTAGCAACACCTTCCATCAAAGCCCAGATGTAATTTTTTCTCCCCATCACGAAGTGTCGCCAATGACATTTTACAAATATATGGACTGCATTCTTCCTTCGGAGCTATTTATAAAGACAGCACAATGGTTCACCCTGGCATCTGGCCATCTTAGTTACTTAGCGGGACTGACCGCGATCCGATCTGATCAGGTCTGCTGTAATCTCTCCTTTAGATGAGAAGAATTCATAAAACCGGAAGCTACGGAAAAAGTCAATTCAAGTGAATGGAAAACACCGTCCCTGCCTTTGAAAACCTTGAAGTCGTTTTAAAAAAAAGGTGATTGGTGTTTTTGACCCCAAAGCCCCTTCTAAGGAGGGGGGAAGAAAAGACCAGCAGACCACTTTGCTTTCCCAAAGAATGTTTTTTGAAAAAAATAGCATTCCATGGGAAGGACATAAAACAGCTAACCCTTTTAAATGCAATTAAAACAATTGCTGACATTATTTAGAGTTAAACTCCTAGCAAAGAAAACATCAAATATCCAAAAATCATGTTTGCGGCATTAAAAAAAAAAAACCAACCTATTGAAATGGGGGAAACAGACTCAGAAGTAATGACTTGTAAGGATGTGGTTAAAACTATTTATATATCGGGTTCTATTTGTTTTACAGCTAGTGGTGCACGGACAGCCGGAAAGGTTATCTTTGACAAGGTTTTAGCTATTATTTTCTTCCAGTGAAATGGTATTTCTTGAGAAAAAAAGGTCTTTGGAACAAAATAACAATAAATCCTGATTTAGATACATAAACCTGCCATTGATATCACATAATATCAGTGTTCTTTCTCACTCGATACAGGCGTTTTAAAGATAAATGGTAAAACTGAACTGGAAATCCATCTGGCCGGCTGCCTGCTCTAATGAATAACCCCACTTTGGCTTGTGCAATGTAAGCAGAAAGTTCTCTCCCGGCCCTTTTCGTCTGCCATGAATCTACGAGACGGCCGACATAATATCTGGGCGACAACGCCGCGCTAACAGTGCAGCGACTTCCATTTTCTTTGCTTTCTATTGATTTTCACTTAATAACTGGCGAAATACTAAACGTCCGCCCTGAGTACCTAATAAATCCTGCCTGAGCTTTTTATTGAGGAGAATTTAATAAAAACAACCATTGCGGCTGAGGGATTTTTCTTCTGGACAGAACGTAGGGGTAGGGGACAGTGGGGTTGGGGCAAGAGGAAGCCATTTGGTCTTTTTTTTTTTTTTTTTTAAACGGGGACTTTCTCCCCTTTGGAAAAGCAGACCGTGTCAAGGATGCCTGTGCGACGGAACCGGGTCGCTTCGAGAAGTCACTGTAAGTTCTGCATTGGCCTCTCTGGCCAGCATGAGGGAGGAAGGATTCAAGGACTGGCAGAAACCAGCCTTCTGGCCCCGCCGGTGTCCTCTGATACCTGACGTCAGCTTTGGCCAAGGACTTTCTCATTGTTAACAGTGGCTGTCAAAAATCTATAAGAACGTGCATTTCATGATACCATGTAATCCTTATTTTGGATCGGATACCAGAAATGCAAGCACGACTTGCCTGCTGGGAGGCCTTGGCTAGCTTTAACAGAATTCTAGATGTACAACGAAGTGGTAAGCGTCTGAAGGCACATACAAACTATCCTGGTCAATGCCAGTCTGAGGCTCAGAAATTCACTTTTTGAGCAAAGATCTATTTTCACGGTTCTTAAACCACGCCCGCCCCCCACCCAAAAAATGGAAAGAATGAGCTTTGTGTCCCTCACTGTTTTTTTTTCTATAAACTTCTAGAACAATTTTCACTGTTGATGCCTCAGAAAACCTCTTTACTCTGCCACGTGGTCTTTAGAAGTATGTCACAGCTTATGGCTTTCCTCACCCTTTACATTTTAGTTGATCTTGAGACTATTTTCAAATCACTGGGCTTTGTGAACAGGTATATTAGAATTTCCTCCTATATATTCAGCCATCCCAACCTATTCTCAATAAAATTTCTAACAAAGAATTCCCATATGTAGAAAAATGAAGAGCAGAAATCTTTCCTTAAAGTGAAGGCTTTTGGAACAAAATCCACGGATTTCACATTTGAGTATCAATGTTATAAAACCACGGTCACCCAACCAAACCTACGTGGGACCCAGCTTCTCACTGAAGGTCCCATGGCAGCTTGGCCTGCGGGACATGGGTGACAGTGCAGGCTTCCTGCCAAAGGACCTGCAGTGAGATCTTGCCTTTTCCTCCTCTGAGGTTTGGTCAAATTGTCTACGGAACAAGGAAACAGTTGCTGAACAAGCGCGGTTGTCATCGCCTTGGCAAAACCGGTAACTGTATGCACGTTCCATAAGTGATGGCAGTTTGGTCCACCGAGGCACCTCAATACTGAGTAGTGCTTCAGCAGCCTGGTCAGAGTTTAACATTGGTCAGATGCCCAGATCACCTCTTTTTCTCCAGTTCACACCTGTCTCACTGAACTATTCTGTGCCTGGTTTTCCTCATTTCCAAAATGGAACAGACACTAAAGTTTTTGACACTGTGAAAGAAACTGATGCATGTGAGGTGCTAAAAAAAGAGTTCCTGATGTAAACGTCGCACTTTGGGTGACAATGACGTGTCAGTGTGGGTTCGTCAATTGTAACAAAGGCACTGCTCCGCGGGGACAGGTTGCTAATGGGGAGGTGTGCAGATACAAGGGCGTCAGGTGTGTGGAGACCTTGTACACTGCTCCCAGTTTTTCTACGAGCTTAGAAATGCTCTAAAAACGAAGTCTATTAAAAAGAAACAATAACAGCAATAACAAAACCCCAAGAATTGCAGTACATAGACACTCAAAAATGCTTGCTTTTATTACTTACACATATTGCTCAAGACTAATTGAAACAAGTTGCAAGACGTTACAAAGCAGAGCCTGATCACTATGCTGATGAGGAGACCGGCCCTGAATGTAGATACCGGTGCCGTTTTGTGAGCCCCGATTTTTTTATTTTGGGCATCGTACCCTTTCTTTCTCCAGTTCTCACTAAGAATAAAGAGGATTCAGTGATACCTTGGACATTGTATTTGGTCATTTTGCTTTGTTATTTTTTCAGAGGAGGGTTTTGTTTTTTTTGTTTTTTTTTTTGGTGGTGGTGTTTTGCTGTTGTTGTAGTTTGTGAAACCTAGTCTATTCTATCCTTGGCAAAACGTTCTGGTTCCATCTAATAAGATAGCTAACGCCGCGGAAAATTCGCAGGGCACAGAGCACATCCCCGATCTGAGATTCTGGCGAGGACGCATCCGTCAGACTTCCACGCTCAGGGGCTCGCTGGGCTGTTGGGTGCCCACACCCTCCCGTCGGTCCGCGTGAAGGTGTATTGCTATTCAGATAATGCCTTCCACTGTTCAACAAAAGGTTGTCGTCCTGAGCTGTGATTGTGACAAATGATTTACTATTAGGAACATTCTGTAATTATTGTTCAGTGGGACTGCAGACCGATACATCATTAACATGATAGACGGCCTTTTATATCAGCAAAAATAACTAAATTAATAAAAATGGCTTCATTCCAAACCCTGTCAGAAAGCCAATACTCAGAACAATCAAGTCGCAGTGATACCTGAGAAAGCCATAGTTTATATCCCTCAACAAATCATGTTTTATGCATAAGTAATAAAATATTTGTATATATAATCTCTATAATATGGATCTGTGTAATATACTAGACTTTTATAGATATCAGCCACAAACAAAAGTACAGGATATTTAAATATTTTCTCTCAAATGGTCTAGATTTAAATTTATGTGTTTATGCAATTGGATTACAGTTTTAGAATATTAGGATCTGCCCACGTCATTTTTTTCTTTCAATTCTCAAGCCTTGGGAAACATTTTAATGAGGATCTTGAAGACTAGCATGTCTTTCCTTGGTCTTCCTTCTCTTCTTTCTTTCCGCCCCTCTTTTCTCTTTATCAACAAACTTCATTTATGCTTTCAGTCCTTAGCCTCACATTTCTCTTTTTCGCACAGAATTAAAAAGTAAACTTGCTTGGGACGAAAGCAATTTACATACCCCCAAACACCTCAAAGCCTCCAACAAAATTTAGCTCCAAAATGCCCCACTCCCAACCTGCCCAACCTCAGGTAGATCCTCTGAAAAAACTGACCAGTGAGCAGTGGCACAGGAAGTGAGGGGGCGGGGCAACTAGACAGAGGAGTTCTATCTTAGGCATAGAGGGCTACCTGTGGAGTTCTCACAGTGACTGGGAATGTGAGAACTCCTCCGGTAAGTTCTAGCTCCGCCCACAGAAGCTCTGGGCTGATGACCTTCATTTTAAGTCCCAGTCAATCTTTTTCAATGTGGAAAATCTTGATACACAGAAATTATCACTGGAGAACAGGGCTCTCTCTCAGTTTTGCCATCTCAAACAGACATGACCCCATAGAAATAAAATCTACCCCTGCATCTTTTAATATCTTTGCTCCATGTTGCTGTGATTCTTATATAGAAAATTATTAAAAAGAGATTATTAACCATAATATTCAGTATGATTATGTAAATTTTTGAAAAACAAGTTTCTTTAAAAAATCTAGGTTATGCCCTGGCTGGTGTAGCTCAGTGGATTGAGCGCGGGCTGCGAACCAAAGGGTCACTGGTTCGATTCCCAGTCAGGGCATGTGCCTGGGTTGTGGGCCAGGTCCCCAGTGGGGGCCACGTGAGAGGCAACCACACATGATGTTTCTCTTCCTCTCTTTCTCCTTCCCTTCCCCTCTCTCTAAAAATAAATAAATAAAATTTTAAAAAATCTAGGTTATCTGGTAAAAAATCCAATATTTTTAAAAATATTATGTGCTTTTTTTCTGGTATGGATTTAAATGCAAAACACCCTTCATCTTGCATTGGGTAAGCACTGGGTAATTAAGACATCTGCCTCATTCTGAAGCATTGTTCAAAGTGTATGAAGTGTATGCTAAGTACGTAGAAGAATTCAACAGCTTGGCAAATAGACTACAGGAGATATTTAAGTGAAAGACTCGGATGAAGGAACTGAAAGAAGGGAAAAGAAACTATTTCCAAAACTTCAATGATTATAAAGCAAAAAGCAAATGACTGTGTCTAGGACACTATTTCCGTGTTACAGGTGTAGTTCAGTTCCTTGGACCCTCACCTGCTAGCCGAGTATTGCTTGGAAACCTTCAGCAGAAACCATTAACTGTCTTGCTTCTTTATTTTAATGGGACCTTACAATGTTGAGGTAAATGCTTAGGAGCATAAGTGTAATGCTTAAAATTTAATCCCATAAAATACAATTAGTCAGACTATTTTCTTGGACCTAAGTTTGTGAAAAAATTGAATACCTGCTTGGCTTTCCAATATATTTGCTGTCCTATTATTCTCAAGCAATGAATTATACAATTATGATCATCAGTGGTTTAAAGGAATGAAAAAATGCTTCTGGGTGTGCTCTTGGAATAGACTTACAGAACCAAAATGTGGGCTGTAGGCATTCCCATAAAAACTTTAAGATATAGCCAAGCAGAAATCACGATTATGTTAGTAGGCTTTTGCACTTTACTGCTGACAGTAAATTTCAATAAAAAGTGACCATTATAATAATGGGATCTACATGGCCATCTAGGACTAGAGTCTCTCCCATCAGGGAAGAAATAATACAGAACTCATCTGCTTCCTTTGCTATTCTGTCCCCCTTTTCTGGTTTCTATCTTTCTATGTATTGGATCCACAGTCCCTGGTCTAAACCTCTTAGGGGAAGATGTGTTAGGATTTTGGAAAGTGACATTGCACTATAACCATGTAACCCACCATCACCAGCGGGGTCTGGGGTAGCACATTGCTGCACCAGCACACATGACCTTCACACATGACCCAAAGAAGGACTACACACACCCTACGTCAGTGTGGGTCATACTTTGCTCCCTAGGAGTTCGAGCCGGCTCAGGTTGCCTCACACATAGATTCTTGCCATCCTCCGCCCCCAAATATTAATTTTCTAGAGGCTTTTAGGTTAAGGAATCACAAACAATGGGTTATAAATCTATAAAAAAACAACTCTGAGCCTTTTGTTAATTAAATTAGAATCTAAATACACTTTTACACATTTTTTAAGATTTTCTTTTTCTGGTGCAGTTTTAGGTTCACAGCAAAATTGAGTAGAAGGCACAGCGATTTTCTGTCACCTTGGTCCTTCACATATGTCTATCCTCCCTCATTATCACAAGACCCACTAGAGTGGTACATCTGTCATAACGGATGGACTTGGACATGGCTTTATCACCCGGATCCATAGTTTCCCAGAGGGTTCACATAGGCATTCCTTGTCATTATACATCTGTCCTTTTGCACATTTTTTGCAGGACTTTCCCACTCTTAGTAGTAACTTAAAGTAGAAGCCTCCATTTAGTACATGCTCAGAAAATACACTTGACTCATTGAGTAATTGATATTGCAGTATAATAAGCCTAAAATGCCTGTTAAACTCCACCCATCAACAAAACTATTTTCAGAAGCATTCGCACCTTTGTGGGAAAGGTGCAAATATAGTCTTCAGTTGCCTATACACAAGGCACTTCACTAAATATTGACATGGTTTTAAAGGCAAGCTATTCATCTAAAAGATTTGGGAAAAAATTTATTATGGTAGCTCAGCTTTTCAGATTTTTCCAGCTTCACTGAAATCAGTCTCAGAGGCTGGCTGTATTTTTCAATGTGATTGAGAACTGTAGCTCAGAGTCATTTAGATGATATTAGAAATCATCTTAATTTTGAAAGCAAAGAAAGTAAAGAAGTAATCCTGTCAAGTATTGTTGAAGGTGAGGGGGGAGACACAGGTAAGGGGCCTTCTCTGGGTAGACGGGGAGAGAATCACGCAACTGTCCCCACGGCCACAGCTTGATCGGGGCCTATTTTAATCCCTGTCTTGTCTGCTTTGGCCTTCTCCTAAAGGAAGACAAATGCCCTTGAAAAGGAGCCTTAAAAGTATGATTCACGGACGTGGGAAGAATTGCCGGATGCAGACTGGCCTAGAGCGGTGCCTCCCCCGGAGGAGTTAGCATTTCCTTCCTCTTAATCTGAGCGAGCCATTAAAAAGTTAGTCAGCTCCCGGGAGGCCCTTCCCAAGGAGTCTCCTGAAAGGAAACGCGCGCGCTGGAAAGGTAATCTACCTCGGTGGGGTTTAAAAAGCCAGGTTCCCGTTCGAGGTAACCGATGCCTTCACAGGGGCTGTGCCTTTTAAGAATTGCCCTTCAAATTGGTTAACAGATCAGAGGCAAGCAAAACAGAACACACACACACAAAGCCCCAAACGCAGAGAACAACTACTCCTGCACACCTTATTTACTTATTGCTCTCGGCAATTAAACACCAGATAGGACAGTTTCACGGCTGTTGGAGTGGCACACGGTAAAATAGGCAATAAATCGATGATTCTTAAAAGCAGGCTCATGTTCAAGATGTATATGTGTTGTTTTCCATCCTGGGAATGTTTTTAATTATTGGATGTAGTGGGAAATCTCTCCCAGGGACAGGGGTGTGGGAGGGGAGCAGGAATCTGGCTCGGGGCCTCAGGGAGCGCCTTGGTAGCTCAGAGTCTGAGGGCTTCAAGGAGCCGGACTTGAGAGCTCATGCCCTTTTATGGCAAACTGACTTCTGAATTTGCCTTTTCCATGGAGCACAGCTACAGAAAGCGGCAGCTGTGAATATTTGTAAAGCGGGAGGTGTCCCATCTCTGGAGATTAATTCCCTAACCCCTCCCCCCCTCTACAACCAGTTTCAGAGTCAGTGGGAGTACAGGGAAGCATGAAGGAGGGCTTCCAGCATCGCGATTCCTAGCAAGGAGCGAAGTTCTACTGTGTTGTAGGCAACAGGTAAGGTGGCCACCGCGTGCCATTGATTAAGAATTTTTGCGTTTCCTAAGTGCAGGCTCACGTTAGGAGAAATGTCACTGATAGTCGTGAGAACTCTGCCACGATTCTGCTGCTCAAACAGTATCAGGACGCGCTTTGAACGTTTGCACAGTCTCTCAGCTGATTACTTAAGAGGGCTCTCAGCGGAAAATGGAGAGGAACTATAAACAGAGAAATTAAAACGCCGCAGCTGGCCCATGGAAGGAAAACTCTACATACTGAAACACAGACTATTCGAAAAGTCTGAGCTGGGCAGAAAGAGGAAAGCACATTCTTATGCTTATCTAGTTCTGGATGGACTGGAGTCTGAAATGCTGGTGGGTTAAAACAAACAAAAAAAAAAAACCAAGGACCTTTCCTCAAGGAACTTAATGTCCTTTAACTACAAGGCAGAATTTTGATACTAAATTTCATTGCAAACCAAAATCCACCAAGAAAGAAGTTTTGGGGATATTAGGATTTGCATATGTTTAATAAAATAGAAAATCTTTAGCACATGAAATAAAAGGCAAATTGTGGGAATAGGTGTGTTTCTATATATTTATCAAATAGTCAAGTTTAAATTATCTGATTATAAGGCAAAATTGAGAGAGACATTCTAAAACTACCAGTATAGTACCTAACATGCCGTAAAAAATGGTAAAATTATTCACATTTGATCAGCAATTTGTCCCATTTTTTCTTGTCCTCTGAACTATTAAAAAAAGAGCTCAGAAAAATTCCCCTCCTTTTTTTTCTTTTCATAAAACTCAACCCACAGGCCTGCATATTATATTCCCATTTTTCTTGTGTGCTTCCTTCTGTGTATTTTGGCTGCACTGGTGGAATTTTCTGTGATAAGAAGACCACCAGTCCAGTGTGCATGGTGTGGGGCTGGCCCGTGGAGTGGGCCCCTCTGGGCCTCCAAGGAAGAGGGCCAGGAATCCCAGGGCTTGCTCACTGCCTGGGCTTTTTCTGCTTTTAAGTTAGCTACGCTCTCCCTGGTAAGCCCACGTCTGGACCTTGGAGGTTTAACAACTAGCTCGGTGACTGGGCAGAAACTCCTGCCACGTGCAGGTGACGTTTCCCCAAGTGTGCTGCAAAGTGACAGGACAAGCCTAGGGGCAGAGGGGGTCAGGGTGTGAGCTGCTATTGGATCCTTGAAAAATTGCAAACCACCTTCCATCATGCAATATGTGACTACAAGTGTTTCCCTAAAGAACATTGCGTGTTCAAAGCTTTTCACTTTCTGATTATAACACACCAGCCCACCATGCGTATATTTTTAAAAGCATTAAAAATAAAGGTATCAGGAGTCTTCCAACTCTGATCATTTGCCACGTGTGACTGACTCTAATTTGGTGCACATTTATGGCTCACAAAGGCTGTTCAGTTGCCAGGCTGTGTTGATGACATGAGGGTAAAGAAGATGGAATTGGAGTTTGGTCAAGTGGCTCTAATATTTAGTAACCGATTTTCTATTTTTTTCTTAATACGGTTATCAGTATTTCCTTCCTGATCGGTTTGGATTCAGTACTGACTGTCTTCCACCGGGTCCTTTTATCTGTGGCTTTTGATATGTGACTTTGTCACATGATTAACGGGGGACTGTATATTCACTTGTCCTTTGACTTAGGGTTAGGCATGCGGCTTGCTGTGGCCAATAGAAAGAGGTGGAAAGGACTGTATGCCTTAAATGGCTTTGCGAGTTTCTGCTCCCCGTCTTCCGCCTCTGCTGTGGCCTTGACGAGCACAGGCCTGGGCAGAGCTGGGGTCCAAGAGGAAGATGAAACCACGGAGACATGCAGAGCAGAGGCCCAGCTGAGCCATCCCAGCCAAGTTCAGCTTTGATCCACCAAACCCTAGCTGACCGCGGATGCGAACATGACAATGAGCCATAGCTGTGTCTAAAGGCACTGCACTTCTGAGTGGTTGGTTGTACACTAGTTAACTGACACAATGAGCTTCACTTGTCCTTTCATTTCTATGCATTCATCTTCCAACATCAGCTGGACACCTAATAAGCCCCCAGGTCTGTGGCAACAGCCTGAGATACTGAGTGCTATGCTCCAGGGTAAGAGACCAACGGGGCAGTAAAGAAAATCCATGAGAAAAGTGCTGGAATAAAAATACGCATCGGGTGCTAGGGCGAATCCTTAATAGGGTGCTACAAAGGCATTCTGGAAGAGGAGTGATAAAGCCTAGGAAAATGTTAAAGAGTAAATTGGGATTAGGAAGGCACACAGGTTGGCTTTTAAAGCGAAGAAGGACAGAAGGGCATTCCAGGCAGAGAAAGTGCATAACATTTGCAAAGATCCCATTGCTGAGAAAAGGCCTGCTGCTTTTGAGGGCAGAGCAAGGAATCTGGCACAGGCAGGAAATATGCCTCCCATTTTCTTAGGCTCCACGTGGTTCTTAACAAAGCAAAGTCAGGTGTGGTTTGAGTATTGGCCATATTATTGGTCACTGTCTTGAGTAGAAGCTGGAGGTGATATTTAAGGAAAGCCACCCCAAACTTGCCCAGCTCTCTATTTAAATTCCAACCTAACTTCTTGAGAATGTCAGACGAAGGCAGGAAGTCTTTTGATTATTGGTGGTGTTTTCCTCTTTGCTTCCCGCTTTGATCATATAATGCAGGGACCGGACTATTCTAAGGGGAACTACTTCCTCGGTATTTTTGGCACGTCTCTTACCAGGAAACTGGTGGACGTGTCAGGGGTACCATTTTCAAGAGACTTCCACTTAAACCAAGGGGGGTTGCATCCACTTCCTAACCATTCAAGGCTTCAGCCACTCGCGGTTCACTCTCCTGAAGCCTTGTTGAGAGTAAGTCAGGAAGTTCTTAAAAGGCCCCACTGCCATGTTTTCTCAGCTGCCAAGCGGTGATGCTGCCATTTATACAAAACAGTTGTTTAAGGAGAAAGACCAGGGAAATCAGTATGTTCTGATCGGAAGGATTCTCTGAGGTCATTGGGCCAGTCTTGCCCATTTACCAGTTTGGAAAGACCTGCTCTGGAAGCCACAGAAGAAATGACTAGTTCAGGGTCTCATTGATTAAGTGCAAAGTTGGGAGCGGACACTCGGGTTGTCGCCACATGCTTAGTGTCACACCCCTTGCACTCTTGACTTTTTATACTGCTCACAGTGTCTAGAATCTGAAACCTGAGCCATGGGCGAAACTTAGAAAGAGAGAAAAACAAAATGTTTCCAGTGTCTTAAAACAAGAGAAAGCAAGTCAAAAGAGCAAATGGGATCCAGAATTGTAAACAGAACTGAAGAAACATGTTTCCCCAGGCACGGTGATTATTTTGCGATGCTGAAACTCAGTCCATTTGGGATGTAGGTGTATGAAGCGGGGAAGTGGACGAGAAAGGAGGAAGAGGGAAGAAGACATGACTTCTTCTTCTGTCGAATTGAATGTTCTGTGACTTTAAATGAAAGCTCTTGTGTTGTTGGGCAAATAAATTTAAACCACTTAACATGGCAGAGAAGGTCAGGCAAGCTTATTATAGTGATCATAGCGTTACAGCTATTGCGATTGACCGCTGCTCTCTGGAATCACCAATAATCAGAGACCGCAAGCTGTGTTTGCAGAGAAAGGTCATCATTCATTTTTTTCAAAGCATTAATATCTTTTGTTTGTTTGGCTCAACATGAAACAGGAATCGATAGAGGTAATTCACAGAGCAATTAGCCCCTCATCTGTCAAACGGCATCTGGGTGTATTTAACAAAAAGACCTTTGGAAAGGTTTAAAAAGGAAGAAAGTGCCTGTACGATCAACAATTTATATTTTCTACATGACATGTTGTGTATGTATCTGTGAAAAGGGGGGCCTTGGGACTAGGAAAATATACATGAAGCATGCTATAAATCTACACTTCAATGTTCTGATGTCGCTGCGTAGAGACAGACCAAAAAGAGCTCAGATTACATTTTCGCCTTGTTCCCATGAAGGCAAGCAAGTGGCATTTGGGATCTTTGTATCACGGACGAATGCAACCCGAGTCCCTAGCTTTCTCAGAGAAGGAGACCTCGAGGAAAAACTTGTGGGCCGTGCGACAAATTGGAGAGTGTCAAACAGACATCAGGTACCAATGCCCCCTTTGGCCACAAGAGCCTATGACTTCTGTGCTGGGCTAGACCGACTGGCCACAGCCGTGTCGTGTGACCCATCCCATGGAGACGGCTCCCTCCCGGCTCGACAGCAACCACACCAAACTGTGTCGCCACGGTCTCCACATCTAAAGTGCCCGTGTTCAAATAAGCGACATGCAAAATCAAGTGAAAAGACTTTCATATTTTAAATGATGGATTCTGTTCTGGTTCTCTTTTTCTTTCATGAAGTTCAGCTGGGTGTAGTAACGCAGTAGGTCTCGTGGGGGAGCGTCCTTAAAAACCTGGCTCAGGGACTCGCCCACATGTTTACACAGACGCTCGTTCTCTCCGCAGGACCAGATGTATTTCAGGGAGGCGGTATTTTCTTTGCAATTCTCTGGCTCTTCTTTCTCATTTTTTCTTGACTTTTTTTTCTTTTTCATTTTCCTTCCCCACTCTCTCCACATTTCTTTTTTAATTTAGATCTTCACCCAGACCATGAGATCATGGTCAAATAAGAAGTCATAAGATTAAAAAAAAAGTTCCAAAAGTTTTGCTCATTCTGTGACTTGGCAAAATGTGGTTTTGGTTTTGAATTTTGTTTTATTCTTAATAGCCAAATATTTTAACAGGTGGCCTATTCTTCTCTAAGGCATTTCCAAGATAATTGTGAATGTCTTATCTAGAAATTATATTATACGGTTAAATAAAAAAGCAAGAGATATTAAACTTTGAGTATGATTACAACTGTGTAAAGAAATCACAGCAAAAGAATGAAAGGAAATAGTCCTTAATGTCTTAGGGTGGAGGGATTATTAAGGTAATTTTTGTTTCATTTGAAAATTCTGCATTTTTGAAATTTTCTATAACAAACATATTACTTAGTAATTCAAAAAACTGAAACACTTAAATTTAATGCATTAATGCAAACAATGCAATCATTTCATTGCAAAGTCATTGTATTTCACACTAACCTCAGATAACCAGAATTTTACTTTTTGTAAGCACTGTCCAATACTCTTGGGGCATTTGTTTCCATGGCCAAACTAAAATCAGTTCTTGAAGCCCCATAAAATTGTACAGCGCATGTGAGAATTGAATCTGACTGCAAGGTTAATTTGGGGGCCGTGGGGTACCAGGAAGCAGCTCATGGGACACTTAGACTTCTGAAATATGAAATCCTGTGATAAGAAAATGTCATTGTCTATATGTGGGTTCATCTTATTTTTCTGAATGTGGAATTTAATCCTGGAAGCATTTTGACCCAATATTTCCTTCCTCCTACCTTCCCAAATCTTTTGTTATTTTGTTTCTGTTTATGTGAATGGTGTCAGAAATTTTCAGGCATTCAATACAACGCTTCCTTCAATTAGAAAGTTTCTCTGTAGCCCATAGACACTGGCTAGTAATTGTTTTCCAGACTTCCAGTTACTAAAGCAAACATCACTGTCAGCAGTTGCCTAGGATCTATTTTGTTTTCATGAAAATACCACTATAAACTTCAACAAGGATCCCATCATCCCACCTTCCAAATGGTTCTGCACAAGCAAGGGGTCATTATTTCCTTGCTCGACTATCTTAGGGGTGGGTCTGTCTTCTACGGACTTCGCACATTCCTCTGATTTGTAAATCAAACCTGAGTTAGAAAGATGGACTGCCACCTCCTCCCGGCTCTGCTTAGTGTCACCGGGGTACAGTTCATCAGACGAACACCTCATAAGCATCAGTTCTGGCTGCCTTCCAAGGGAAAGCCATGTCATGCCATTGAATAACACTTAGGACCCAATCTTTCATCCTCCTCCTCCATAACTAAATAAATTGGGGAAAGGTCTTGCCCTGTCTCAAGATAACAAGAAGTTTAAAGAACTTACTAGTGTTTCATGTTGCAGACACTAAGCCTTAGCGAAGTGAACAAAAACAAGATGGCGGCTTCCCTGAAGTTCAAAGGCAGCTCTGATAGTAAATGAATACTGACAATGCTTGTTTCCCGGATGGGCACAAATACCTCTGCTAAAAACAGCTAAAAACAGGGAGAGGGCTTGGACTGAGGGATAAAAGAAAATGAAAATAGGTTTCTTCCTAATGTTATCCTACTCACAACCCAATCACCTAGAACAGGAGTCTGCAAACTTTTTCTGTAAGACACTGGGGAGCGTTTTCTGTAAAACACCAGGAAGTAATAAATAGCCGATGCTTAGTGGACTATACACTCTTTGTAGCTCAGCTCTGCTGCTGTAGCTGAAATAGCCACTGGAATGTGTAAACCAACGAGTGTCCACTGTGTTCCAATAAAGCTTTACTCTAGACACTAGATATGAATTTCATATATTTTTCATGTGTCACAAAATACCACTCTTCTTTAGATTTTTTTAAATGTTTACAAATATAAAAACCATCCATGGTTCCCAGGTGACACAAAAGCCACCAATGGGCTCGATTTGGCCCTTGGGCCGCAGTTTGCCTGCTTCTGTGCAAGAGTTCAGAAGTTCTAGTTCAAGTTGTGTACCAGGTCTTATAAAACAACAGACCCTTCTTGGCCACCTCTTAGATTAGTGACAGCTGTTTACCATTTAACTATTATTATATGTGAATAAAGGTGTTCTTCTTTAACTTGAATCTTTTGTTTTTTCAGAAAGGGCTCATTAAACATTTTTAATTCATTGAATTTGGAGGAGAATTGTAATTATGTGTGACTCACGCATGGGGGAAGGCACAACTTGGGTTACCAGACCAAATTCAGCTGCACAAAATCATGTCTTTCTATGTCAAAAACAGTTTCTTAAGCTAAAAACCTGAAAGAGTATAAAATCTGATATCAATTTAAATTATAACTTATTCAGGCAATGACTATATAAATAATTACTAAATAAATTTGAAAAATCTTGAGTGACAAGATAGAAGTAGAAAGAAGTCAGAGTGCAAAATTTTACCTGTGTGCATAGAGACATTAAAATGTCATCAATATTCATGGAGATGACGGGGGAGTTAATGATTTCTTAGTGCTTTTTCCTATGTGCCAAATATTTCATAAGGTGTGTACTGGTTTTATACTTAGGAAAATACAACGAATGCCATAAGAACACCCTTTGCTCCCAACTTCGAAAAGCATTGCTATGGGCAGATCTGTGCCTCCGGCGCGGCCCTGGGTGAGGAATCATGGAACGTTCTGCGTGATTTATTGACTGCTAGGAGGGTTTGTGATAGCGTTGCAGATAACCCCCAGTGAGCTCATAAAAATGACTCCCTGAATGTTATACAAATTCAGCGTTTTATGACATGCAAATAAAGAAAAGGAAGGAAGAAACACGAGATAACACAAATAAGATCTCATAAAAGGGACAGTGATAACTGTATGGACAAAGAAATAATGGACGTTACTAAGTTTTGTAAAATTCTGGCAGGTCAATAGAATTGGACAGAATGAGCCAAGGCACCGCCCTCACTCGATTATTCAGAAGAGGAACAAAGCACTAATCAATCTCCGGCATCGAAATCTTATTTGTCTTTATGAACAAAGCTTCCTTAAGAGCTCGCCTTCCTCTTCATTTGTACGTTTCCTAAAAACTTGGCTGAGGCCAAATAATGGAACTTTCATTCACGGGGACAATGTCATAAAGAGGGATTTTTCCATGTATTGGTGCATGCATTTTTATTTCATCTTTACGAAAAAAGCAGATCTCAATCCACAGCCCATCCCATGAGTTCTGCCTATGGTACAATGTCCTATACACCATCGGGAAGAGGTAAATGTAATGTATTGTCTCCCTAATTAAAAAAAAAAGAGATCTGGAAAAGAATGTCATATTAAAGATATATTATTAAGTGACTGCTTTTAAATTATCAAGCATCAAAATAAGAGAATAAAAGAAGTAGTGGTTTCTTAGAAGTAAAATAAAGGCATCTCAGGCATTTGATATATTTTAGCCTACAAGCTTAGGACTTAATCATTAAATTTGACTTGTCAATAATTTTAGACTGATAATACTCATAGAAATATACCTGGGAGAGATATTATTGAGTGCTTCTGCTCTTCTCTCTCTCTGTCCCTTTCTTTTTCCTTTTCCTGCTTTCACTGTGTAGAAACCTAGCTCCCAAGTAATCTACTTGACTGACGGACTTGTAAGAGAAGAAATTACGGCTGTAGGACCCAACTACTTTACTTCACCTTATCAAATGCACTCACCAATTTATGTTCTTAGCACTGTTCCACTGTCTGACAAAAGTCAGGACTATTCTGGGGTTTTTTGAGCCCTCCTGTCTCCAGGGATGGTGACAGTCTATCTTGACGACTCAGATCCAGCCAGCAGGTACCACCCACAGGCCACTGATTGATTTCAGCGTGTTCTGGGTGAATGGAGAGGAAACAAGACTATGGACTTTCCTTTTTCCTGTGCAATATTGTAACTCTTAAGTTTTCTTTAACACTTAAAACTCATCTCAAAAAGGTTCAGCTCTCGACTATAAGCTGCTGATTGAAAGCTTATAATAAATCACAGTCATGGATGCTATGGGTGGTGGTGCTGCTTCTATTCTGGTTGGGTTCCACCATGCACTCGCTAACTGCATAAAGCTGTGTACGAGGTGCTAACTGAATTGTACAGAAAACATACGTAGAGACAGACATTGTGGCTGCTCACAGCTCTGGAAGACTTTGCATTGGAACCAGCATATGAGGAGGACCCCGAAGGATCAGTAAGTTTGAATGGGTGCACTGAGAAGAGGAAACAGAAAGTACTGGCCTGTGTTAATGACAAACATACTGTGTCGCAGGGATTCTGTCGGTTCCTAGACACACATGCTATCTCATTCATGGCTCATCAGAGTGGACAACTGGAGCTCAGAGAAGGTAGAGTTTTCCAGAGATTGCACAGCTAAGAAACACAGGAAAATGGACTTCAGCTCAGATCCGCCTCGTTTTGATGCCTCTGTGCTTTTCAGTGCACTGAACCGTATCAAGCCTGTTTTTTGAAAGGCAGGCTGATGGGAGCAAGGGTGAGAAGGTGGGAATAAATGAGCTTCAGGATGACAGCGCTTCCTTCCTGCAAACAGTGGTCGAATAAAGCAACAACTGAGAAAAATTTTTTTTCTAGGGAGAGTTCCAAGATGAGATGCCACCAACTGACAAGAACTTGTCAACCCTGAATTAATTTTCTGATTGCAAAAGTATTCCATGTTCATAGTAGAAAATTAGGAAACTATAGAAAGAGTCACCAGCTGCAGAACCATCCAGTTCTACCTACTCACAATGCGCCAGTGTGTTGCTTTCTAATTTTTTAATCTTTCCTCCAACTACATACGTACATGTAGTTTTTACAAAATTAAAATTTTGCTTTCCTTATTTTCTAATCCAATGTCTGATTTAATAACGCATCACAACCTATCTCATCTCTTATGTACTCTCTGAAGACATTGTAAATGTACAGAGATTACTCCATGTGTGCAGATTATCATAGCTTATTAAAGCCCTATCACTGAGCACTGAATTGGTGTCTAGTTTTTCATTATAAATGGTGTCCAATTTTTCATGTAAACCATTTTGTTCATTTCTGAATTTTCCTTGAAAAGTATTCTTACACAAAAATTCAGCTTGTCTTATTTCCTATGATAGAGAAAATGGAAATCTAAATTTCAGTCTTGTCCCATCCTATATATTGAAGCCCGAGGCAGACCCTAGAGGAATAAGCCAACATCCTAGCAGAAGCCTACCCAAATCATCATCATCATCATCACCACCACCACCAGCAGCACTTCAAGGGTCTAATCATCTTCTACAGCAGGAAGAGAAATAGAAAAAGGCTGAGAGACAGAGATTGAGATCGATGGAGAGGTTAATGAAGTGGGCACAGGGAAAGAAAGGGAGAAGGGGAAAGACCGCTTTTCTTTTCTCGGGAACAGATGCATTGCCTCCAGGTAGCATACTTTTTTGAAAATATATTTTATTGATTATGCTATTACAGTTGTCCTATTATCCCCCCTTCATTCCCCTTCACCCTGAACACCCTCTCCCACCCACATTCCCCCCTTTAGTTCATGTCCATGTGTCATAAGCTCTTTAGCTTCTACATTTCCCCTACTATTCTTGCCCTCCCCGTCTATTTTCTACCTACCATCCATGCTGCTTATTCTTCGTGTCTTTCCCCCTCTCTCCTCCTCCCACTCCCCTGTTGCTAACCCTCCATGTGATCTCCATTTCTGTGGATCTGTTCCTGTTCTAGTTGTTTGCTTAGTTTCTTCTTGTTTTTGTTTCAGGTGTGGTTGTTAATAATTGTGAGTTTGCTGTCATTTTACAGGTAGCATGCTTTTTTAAACATCAAACCCCCTGGTGGTCCAGGGGCTGGTGGGACAAACCCATTTCAGATTTTGTACACGTGGGCATTGGCCTTTTAACCTCCAGTAACATTCAGAGGAAGAAGATCTCCGTCACCCTACAATGCATTTCCTCATTCGGGAAAACCACACAGTGAAGGCAGCCACCTGGGTTGGAATCCTAGCTACTCAGTTTAATGCTCTGTGACTTTGGACAGGTTCTTCAATTTCTCTGAACCTCAATTTCCACAGCTGTCCACGGAGATAATAAAGCCACCCAGGCACGTTTGCATCATGGCGATTAAATGAGACCATGGATCCGCAGGCAATCACACACAATCACAGAGGCAAGGGAACTTCTTCATTTCAGGAAAGCAGAGTTCATTCCTTTCATGAGGTTTTGAATCCCCGGGCACTGAGGATTCGAAGGCATTCTCCAGCCCCTTTTGGGGATCACAGTCCCACGAAAAAGGCAGGGGAGTCAGCATAGTAACATAGCAATGAGCTAAAATGTCAAAGGGACAGAAGGTGGCACAAAATAGTGTGTGTGCCCAAAAGAGGAAGGACCACACCTATGGGGGAGAGGGCTTAGACAGAGCGACCTTTGAGGTGAGTCTCACAGGAGGAGTATATGCTTGCGGGGCAGGGGAAGCAGACAGGGTGTCTGGGGCGCAGGGTAGCGCTCGGTCCTGTGCTGGTGGGGAGATGGTCGGCAGTTGGCATGAGAGTCCTTACGGAGCTAGAAGTTATTCAAATGCCACTTCCTCTGCAGAGCCCTGTCTGGTCCCCTATACAGGAAACCCTCTCGACCGCCTTCACACTTTAATTGCACCACATCTGTGGATTTCTTTGACATTTACTACTTCCTGCTTTGCATTACAGTTATTTGTGTGCTTACTTTACTTTCATTACACACTAGAGGAACCAGAGCCTGTTTTGCCCTGGTATTCCCCACAGTACCTTCCAATTAAATTTTACATATATACACACACACATACATACACACGTATACACATGCAATTATATATAGATACATATACACGTATATGTACCTAATATAATACATGCATTATGTGTGCGTGTATATACACACACACATATAAGAATGGAAACCAGTGTATTTCACCCTCACTGTCTGCATTGTGGTAGGGTTCTTGGTTATTTTGTTTATGGACCTCATGTTGGTGAAAAGAGACATCTTTATTGTCACACAGCTTGTCTCAAATTAAGCATTGATATAGACATGCGATACTGTCCCCTTCACCCATGAAAACTGACTGAGTAGGTTTTGCTCCTGCTATCAGGGAAATGGCTTTCTTCCAATACGACTGATTGTTCTAGCATAGACGGAGCTATGCCTTCTCTCCACTCAACTTAGCGCTAGCTTCCCAGACAAAGGCCGGGGCCTGACAAGGAGCCCCCAGAGGATCGGGATTTGTGAGCTCCCAGCACAGATGAAGACAGGCTGAGACCCTGGGTGGTCATGCGGCCAATTTACAGACACCTTGTTTCTCAATGTTTTGGGTCTAGACCCGCTTCAATCAACTATGATTGGCCCCAGGGCAAACTTGCTGAGAAGACTGTTAATATTCACCTCATTGCCTTGATTAGTACAAGCAGTAGTAGAATAATACTGTAGTACAATAATATCACTCATACGTTTATCGAGCATTAAACCACGGCCAAGCACTTCCTAAACCCTTTGTCAATACTACCTCAATTCACACACAGGGTAACTCAGGGACTCGGTTGCCATCAGCATCCCTATTTAGTAGGTGATGAGACTGTGGCACAGTGAACTTACTCACCACATGCCCATGGACCACAGCTGGTAAGTGGTGACCTGGGTTTAAGTCAAGACCAAATTGATATGGAGCCTGGGCTCCTTGACTTTTATTAATTCACCCAATGAAGTAAAGTGTATGGTCCCCATTTTACAAACTAGTTGCAGAGACTTTAAGCTGAAGTCCACGCACTGGAAAATAGTAGAGCAAGAATCCGGAGCCCAGTTGGTCCAACTCTAAGTCCTGAGTCAAGTTTTATGACTCCCTGGTCATCACCACGTGGCACCTTTTCCTCACCTATGGGTTCTATCACGTGATGGCTTCCTAGGGAGAAAGAGAGGGACATAGAGTGGCTTCCAGCGGTCACTGAAGTCAACGGAAGAAGGATTTGGTGACTCTGAGTGAATTAGCTTCAGGATATCTGAAGGATTAGGAGCATTTGCTATGGGAGTGGCTGAGGATGGCTGGCCCAGGTACACTTTGCAGCGGGAACCATAGCCACTTCCCTACAGTTTGTTATGCTCAGCCTGGAGGCTACGGTTCAGGACAGAAGGGGTCAAGAATCCTGGACCAAGGGTTTAAGAAGAAAATCCCCCAAAGAGGTAAGGACACAGGGCACAGCGTACCACCATCACGATCATCTTTCGCATTCACTGAGGTGACACAAGGAAGACGGAAGGGAGCCAGGTGTGCCTGTACGCACAGACCCAAGGCTGGCCTGGTCCTGGCCACAGGCCAAGCCAAGCAGACTGCTC
>CM052550.1:53907074-53972074 GCA_028533065.1 Trachops cirrhosus
TCACAGCTTCAGGATCTGTTTCCTGGAGACTCACCGGGGGCCCGCAACCAGGCAGCCCCATCGGCTGCGGTACCGCCGTCTTCTGGGCTCGGAGCAAGGGAACTAGAGAGACTACTCTATTTTCTTAAATTCTGTAAAAGTCAAAAACTCTTTAAAAGACTAAAGAAAAAAATCATAACAATGTGTTGTTGTCAAATGTGGAAAAACCTCTCTCAAGTCTTTTCACATGTGAGCTGTGAGATCTCAGAGCATTTCAGTGTTTTCTGAGGAGTAGTCTTTGATGTCGTTCATTAGCAAGTTGGCCTTTTCTCCTGAAGCATCCGGTGTAGCTTTCTCAATGGGAATAGGAGATTTTATGTCAAATCACATGATAGTGATTTTCTCCAAATGTCTTGATGAGATTCACTATTGAAACAATTCACCACTGAAGCCATTCTTACACCAGGAATGAAGCTAACAATGAATTAACTCTGCAGGACCTCGAAGCAGACCAGGTGAATACTCTCATAAACCCATACTGTTGACTAAGCGGATTCCCACTTGATCCCCAAAGGTAGGTCCCCAAATGACTGAGGCCACTTGATCCAGCATAAGGGAAAATGGGAAACGGGAAAAGTCCAAGGGGAAAGAGACAGAAATCTTAACCTGTTATGTTTAAAATATCTCTTGCAAATTTTAGAAACTCAGATGCAACCTGTTGATGCCCAACTCCACGGCTGTGGGCTGAAGGAAGTGAGAGGTCCCGACACTTGAGCTTCCTGAGCTTGCCCATGAATCGGCCTCTGATTTGGCCTGTATCAGTGTGTTCATCAGCACTGCTATCTACAGGCATCCTAAAATGGTATAATATGGCTATGTTTTCGTCCATATCGATGCCCCATAAATCCTCTCACAGCCCACATAGTGTCCTGTGCCTAAACCAGTTTTTACTTTCGGTAAACATAGATGTAGGTGAGCTTTTAGAATCAGTTGGATCGAACTGAACTTAATTGGCAGTGTAAAAAATGCAACTGGTGTAGTTCTTATCCTTTGTACACTTTATAGCAAAATGAGAAGAATGCAGACTTTGGAACTGCTTGCTAACTATTTTTATTTTATTTTTTATTTTATAATGTATTTTATTAAAATTTTTTTTACCTCTCTTAGACTTTGTTTTCCGGCCTTCAAAATGGGAGAAATGATATTATGCCAGGGACTATAGATTGCCTGCCAACATTCATTCTTGCTTTGTTCTATAGTAAGACAAGTCCCGGTGTGAGTTGGGCACATGGCTGTCCAGAATAAAAGCTGTCATTCCCATCCTCTCTTGCAGTTCACTCTGGTGAATGAGAGGTCAATGTCACATAACCACTTCCCAGAGTCATTCTGAAAAGAGAGCTAATGCACATGCTTGCCTTCCTTCCCCGTCTCTTCCTCATCTTGACCTGCAGGTAGACACGATGCTGGAGGTCTTGGACCACAAGACAGAGAAGGGCCACACCCTCAGAGGAGGAGAGCAATAGGCTGGAAGGCGACTCCCCTCTGGTGGGACTTTGAGGCTGAGCTGCTCATCTCTACATATTTCTGTTTCAAAGAAATACCACCTGGCTTATTTAAATAATAATGATTTTGAGCTGCTGTTGCTCCCACTGAGTTTAATACAGATGAGTGCCTTGCAGGCTTTCTAAAGATTAAATATGCAAGGTGCCCAGTTCTGTGTCTGGCATAGAACTGGTGTCTAATGTGAGTAGCCACTTAGCATTTTCTTATCCGAATCTATTACATTTGCCCAAACAGGTGGCCTTCTAAAGTATTATTTATACTTCTGATGCTAGCTAGTAAATATCTTCATTCTATAATTATCTAAAAGTAAGCCTTCTTGATGACATCTACATATTAAAGTTTCTAGCCCCTTTTATGAACTGTTAATAGAAGAACCTTCCAAAATCAGATTAACGTTTGGCTACTGTGCAGACTTCTTACAGTGTACGAAGGTGTAATTTTTCCCAGCACCTAGTTTTCATCCTATTTTCGATTTTTTCATCTTGCTACTGTCAGCTATAACTAAGAAAACATCTTTAAATAGAGATCTAGGGGGAAGGAAAGCAGTGCAATTTTTAAAAATTTATAACACAAACATCTGTGTACACAGTTTATGAAATGACCAAATTTTATCCATTTAATAGAGGTCTCTGAAGCTGGGTTGGAGAGGCCTATGTGAGAATCTCCATGAAACTGAAACAGAAGAGGAAAAAATGGCATTATTCTTTTCTCCCAAAATGTGAATTTATTTATTATTTTTAAATATTTTATTTATTTATTTTTAGAGAGAAAGGAAGGGAGAGAAATAGCAAAGTGTGGTTGCCTCTCATGTGCCCCCTACAGGGGACCTGGCCCGCAACCAAGGCATGTGCCCTGACTGGGGATTGAACTGGCGACCCTTTGGTTCGCAGGCCAGCATTCAATCCACTGAGCCACACCTGACAGGGCCCAAAATGTGAATTATTATTATTTTTTTTAATGGAGGAGATTACACCCATGTTCAGTCCTACCTTCCCAGGACCCTCTTTTCCATGAAAGTTTCCTTTAGCCACCATGCACTGCATTACATTTTTCCTTTTGGACACCTTGTTTGGCTAATTACAGCGCCAAGGTCTTTGGATGATGACCTACAGCTCTTTCCATGAAAGATGCAAAATGCAAATCGAGTCTAAGGCAGAAGAGTGCCTTGCCAGGAGCTGGGGGTGGGGATGTCACAGGAAGGGGGCTCCCACCCACCACACCCCTTCCGTGGAGCCCCCCCGAGGGACACTTGTTGGAGAGCACATAACATGGCATCTGCTCGGGCAGGGCCCCCTGAATTAATCGCACCGGGTACATTAGGAAACACTTCGCTGACATTTGCTGTCCCTGTCAGCCCTAATAAAGAGATTTTTACCTGTGTTTGCCTATTCAACACTTCAGCCCCTCAGCCAGGTTTGAAAATTATTTCTGATGTATGGCTCTCTCTCAGGCAGGTGTCACCCTGCCTGTCAATTATGCCTCAAAGCAAATGCTAAGTGAATGCTGGCTGGTAAAGTTAATAAGAGAAACCTTTACTCACAGACCCAGGAAGAGGCTTGTAAAGGGGATCATTCAACCAGGCAGCAACGCGGTGGCTGCCTGTGATATTTCTAAGTGAGACAGAGGTACGGGGAGCATTCAGGCACACGGAGGGAAGAGGCATTTTTGCTCCTCTCGGCATTTGAAGCTCAGCCACTCTGGAGAACAAAAAGACCATCGGGACGAAAGTTCATTGGTTCCGACCCCTTCAGATGGGGGTCTGGGTCATGCCCAGGCCTTGCCAAAGGAAAACAGTGTTTTTCTTCAGCTTGTAAACATGAGCTGTTCAATTTTAATACAAACCTAAGACATGGACAGGCTCTACATCGTTCTGTTTTTATTTTAAAGAGTACTGATGTAAGTATGTGTTCACAGTTTAGAGGGCTTTTATTTGACAGCATAAACATTACTGTTGTTAAGTACATTCATGGGTGAATGAATGAATGAATAAGTGAATGAAGGAATGAAGTAAGTCCATTCAGTCTCTGAAGTCCCTTATCTTTGTCCATATTTGTAGCGACTAGACCACCTGCCTTATCTTTCCGCACTCAACCCTCCTGGCCTTCTCTCCTGGCCTCAGATTTTCTCAGTTCTTGCTCACCCAGGGTCTCACACTCGCTGCTGCTTCTGTCGGGAATGCTCTATCTGTGTGTCCTCCCCTAGACAGCTGGGACTCATCCTTCTGGCCCAGCTGCTTCTGTTCCCCACACAGAGAATTTCCCCTCAACCTGCAGGAGTTGTCACCATCTGCCTCCTGTCCTACCCTTTCCTTTTGCTTCACGGCACTTATTACAGGCAGTACTTGGCTCAGTACTTGCTGTCCTCACTCAGCTTTAGGCAAGAAAAAGAGCAGGCCCTGTGGTTCTTGTTCTGTTTTAATCCCAAGAGTGTAGATAGCACAGTCCTGGCTCATAGTTAACTCTCAACAGTTACAGATGAATACACAGACAGTGGATGAGAAATGACATTTTAAATATTAGGGTTTGTCTATATGATGCTTATTCTCTTGGAGTCTGAAAGTACATATGCCATATTCTTGTTCTGCTTTCCACATATATAATATATGCATTAAATACATTGTAATTATTGTCTAAGATCATCCTTGCTATGTACAACTGCTACTGGCAATAGGGTGATTATCATGTATATATATCTTCTTCTTCTTTTTCTTCTGCTTCATAGTTCATGAAGCTCTAAATGTCTGACCTCTCAGTGAAAACATAATGTCCCCAAAGTTAGAGAATGACATCACCCTCATGCTCAGTTCCTCCCTGACTGTGTCCATACAGAGGTCTCAATATTTTGTAGCGTCCGGCATCATTTTCCAACAGACCTGGCTTGCAATGCTCTTAGTCATTCACCTGACAAGCATCTACTGAGCACGTGCTAGATGCTCAGCATTTCGCATGGCCATGGGCCACCAGAGATGAAGATATTCTATATGCCCTCAGGGAGCTCACGATGAACATGACCTGGTTAGAGCACAGCCCACTACTTCACAGATTACACTTATTTATAGGTCCAAGGTACAGATGGACACCCGGTGTGCCATAGGAAGCTGCAGTAAGCTCAGATCCTTCATCCGATATGAACAGATTCAATGATGCCAAGATCTCACTGATGATTCACCTAGTCCAAACCTTCACTGTCTCCTAACCTTGCAGACGGCCTGACCACAGCAGACTTCCACGGCCAAGAACGCTTGCTGTCTAGTGAGCATAACCACAAAGGCGGGGTTCCATTTCCCCCTAAAGACTGTGCATATAGTAATGGTTTTCAAAATTTCACAGCGTGAGCCCATGATGTTCAAAGACTAGTTAGTTACTCTTGATAATTCAGGAGAGCTGCAGTTTGCTAAGAGTGGCTAAAAGCACTTTGACTTTGAACATGGCTCAGGTGAGGCCGCAAGTTGGACCGTGGTCTTCCTTTATCCACTGCTGTCCCACCAGGCTGCGAAATTAGACCGGCAACATTTATGGGCACTTGTAAAGTATCACATTTTTTACCCTTCCAATCATCTTAGGATGAGTTTAAGTCAATGTGCTTGTTTTTCCCTCCTCAAAGATATACATTTAAAGTCATGTATAATACTTATAGTCTACATGAACAAAGTAAGCAGTGCCAGAACTTTATTTTGCATATGAAATAAAGGGGGAAAAGGAAAGAGTAGTGTCATCGAGGAAGCTTAGAACTTAGCCAAGGTAGCTAATTATAAACTTACTTGAAAATGTATCCTTCATTTCAAAATCACTTAAACATGTAGAAACACTGAACATCAGAGTTACTGAAATGAATGTTTTCATCTACACATTTCTGTATTTATGTACAGATTGACAATATATATAATAGGACATTATCATTGTAGAACTGTCTGTTATATTAGCATTGTAAAAGTGCAAGAAAAATCTTTTAAACATATTCTGGTAATATATTATCATTGTAAAAATATGTAAAAATAAAAAAATTATAAGGAAGATGGTAAATTATTCTTTACTCCAGCACCTAATGATAACCACTAACATTAGCTTTTCTTGTACACACTATAAAGTAATGTGCCCTAATTTTTTTCTCTCTCACAATATAAGCTATTGAACATGCTTCACTTTCATTGCTGCAATATAACACTGTATGGGTACCCCATTATTTATTTTTAAAGATTTCATTTATTTATTTTTAGAGAGAGGAAGGGAGAGGGAAGAGAGGGAGAGAAACATCAGTGTGAGGTCGCTTCTCATGCTCCCCATACCGGGGTCCTGACCTGCAACCCGGGCGTGTGCCCTGAGTGGGAATGGAACCAGCGACCCTTTGGTTGGCAGACTGCCACTCAATCCCCTGAGCCACAGCAGCCAGGGCAATTTAATCAATGCCTTATAGTTTGATATAGTTGTTCATTGATTTCATAAATTACGTGACAAGGAAACCTTTTAAATAATATTCCTTCTATTTACATTTTAGATCTTTCAGTGGGATAGACTACTAGGAAGATAATTACTTGGCCAAAGAGTAGGGAGATTTTTAAGGCTCTTGATTAATAATTCTAAATTGTGTTCAACAACAACAAAGTAATTTCAGGTGTAAGAATAATTGTTTCTGGGGTTGAGACTGTATACAAAACATTCAAAATATCTGAATCAATGACCCTACTCTCCAGAGCTTTGACTAATGGAGAAAAGGAAAACAGGAGAATTATAAAGAAAGAAGGAAGGAAGGTGGAAGTATTTAAATTTCTTAAGCATTCACATTAATCAACTCCCTTTACAATGAATGGCTCTGTTCCCGAGGTGCGCATGTCTGCGGCCCAGTCAAAATAGCCAATCAAGTCGCATAATCAAGACGATCTGTCTTCATTTACTCCATCACCCATTTTAAGTAAAAATATTTTGGGCAAACTTGAATCACTAAATCAGTGGTTCTTGACTTTTTAGTGATTGAGAATATGATGAAAGCTATTGATCTCTTAGAAAACGATAGCTCTTCCCAGTAATAAGTGTAAATAAATGGTAAGTATTTTCCTTTGTCATATAAACGTCTGATATGTTAAAGCCTGAAACCTGGAATGACTGAGATAACAAACTTAAGTCCCTGGCGGAAGGGAGGATGTAAGTTCTTTGTGTGAACACCCAGCAGCCCTCACTTACTACTGCAGCGGGCAGGGTGGAGTGCAACTTTGAAACTCTGCTTTCTCTGCGTTGGACAGAAAAGCCCTCTCTGGTGTAGGGACAAGAGCAGTGTTCATAGTATGGGCGACAGAATCAGTCTGCGGTAATGAGAAGATGTCATCTAATTTCACTGTAACAAAAAGAAATAAAATATTTCACTTATTTAATATCTGAAAATAAAGGACACATTTTTTTTCAACTAAATGTAAGTTTTTGAGAGAGTATTTTCTACCAGGTAGCAGGATAACAACTTAGGCTAGTTCAAGCCAGTGGTCAGGCACAATGATTCATTTGAGCTGAGGAACTTTCCATATAATCAAGCTTAATACACATTTTTTTTAGTTGTCGAGATACTACTGTATGAACATGTGTATATTTCCAAGTTCAAATAAAAGAACTATAAAATATGATTCAAGCCATCTGCTTTCCCTCTTTTCTTTTAAAAATGCATACATAAAATAAATTGCTGCATGGATTTGTAGAGGGCTGTATACATTTTACTCAAAGACATTTTTTAAATAGCCAGGTGACACCTGAAACAAGGGCCTTGAAAACCCATAAGAAATCCAGGTGACCTTAGCATCCAGCCTCCCAGCCCTGAGGCTGGGAACTGTGGTCAGCCCAGCTGGTTCCAGCACAATTTTAGGGCTGGCAGACCCAATTAGCTGGATTTCTCCGTCTGCTGGGGAGGCTGCTTGGTCTGGGCATCGCGGACCGTGAGGCACCTGGTGCGTGTGAGGCGGAGAATAGAAATAATGATGGGCGTAATTCAACCACCACCACAACAAAAAACCGTGGAAACCTTGCCTTCTGCACCAGCCAGTTTTAAAGCCTGTGTAAAGCCTGTCGGAAAGTCGAGTCTGCTCCCAATTCAGAATTAGGGGAGCCACTTCTGTGCAAAGAGGTATTTTATGCCGTCATCCTCGTTGTCATTGTCCACGCCAACCTCATTCTTATTACCTGCCTGCTGCATGCCAGGGGCTGGGCTAAGTCTTCTCATGCATTACACCAAGCCGACCCCTGAGCCAAGGTGTGAATTAAGCACCCTCCTTGCAGCTAAAAGGAATCTGACACTCAGAAGGAGCCTTTGCATTGGACAGTCTGAAAAATAGGGTGAAGATGCCCTTGTTCAGTTCATACGAAGTCATTTTGTGTCGTTTTGCCTCTCGTTTCACCAGCATGTATGCAGGGCCTTCCACAGACCAGTCAGAGAGAGACAAAGTGGAGAAACGGCTCTGGCCAGCCCCTGGGGTTAAGTCCCAGCCCTCTGCCACCTCCTGAGGGACTGAGTTCGGGCACGGACTGCTGAACCGCTCCAAATTTCATATCTCCCATCGACAGATGAAGAGACTAATGCCAACTTTAGAACCAATACAGGGTCTGGCACGAATAACGCCCTTTTTATTACGAAGTCTGTTATTACAAAATCATAAGTATGTAATTCTGCAGCCTAACAACGTCACACTCAAGCACACCGTATGACATCTCAGGTGGAATGTTCCAATCGCTGTCCGTCTCGTGCGAGACCGGCACCTGCCCTGCAACCCACACTCAGGCAGGCGTTACTGCTGCTGGACCCTGCGCGTAGCGCCCCGGACGTAGTAGGTGTTCAGTAAAACGGCTTTGCTCTCCTTTGAGCCTCTTAGGACTGAAGATACCCAGTTACTGCTTTAAAAAAATGAGAAATGATTGTTGACTCGCTTAAGAAGTTTTATAAAATATTGCTAAATTTTATTCTGCTGCTGAAAAACAATAAACAGCTGCCTCTATGACTTTGACGAGGAAAAGTCAACCAAGCTACTGCCATTAAGACGTCCCGGCTGAGGGGAGGTCGTGAGTCACAGCTCTAACTCGTCCTCTGGGTCGGTGCTGCAGCTCCGCCTCCCAGCGACCCGCTCAGTCCCCAGGGCCCGTGCACAACACCCCAGGCCTGTCGGCGCTATTTCTGACAAGTAGGGATGGATACCATCACATTCCTCTCCCCAGAGGGAAGAAATCCAGTTGTAGGTCTCTTGCCTTGTAAAAAGTTCCAAAAAATGCATATTTTTATGTTTTGAGAATATGTTTTTGCCAATTTGCACTGGGAAAGGCATAAATATAAAAAAGGGAATTTCCTTTCCTCTGAATAATTAGGAGAGAAAAATGTAGCTCTCAGGCACATCTGCTTCGGTTTTTCGGTTGCGTATTTAAAGGGAAAGGCTGTGAAAAGAAACCTGTCTTTTTCTGTGCCCCCACTGTGCAGCTGGAGTGCTTATTCATTGTGAAGTGTACGCACGCACACTTCACATACAGCCCCGTGCAAAAGGCACTCTGGTTTCTATGTAATAACAATTTTATTTACGTTTATTTGTATTGCATCTATAATCATTGCACTTGTAAACACATGTATTTTATTTGTCATTCAGGCCAACTAAATAATAACGATTTGCCATTTCTTTCTACAGAAAGAGGACTTGCCCTGGCTTGTCCCTTATTTTAACTATGAGAAAGCTCGAGCAGGTCAACACCTCATCAGCGAGGAAATGCCCAGGCTCACACAGTGGGAGATGCTACAGGCAGCATCTCGGGTTTAAGGCCCATCTTCCTCCCCCCGGTGTGGTGCTCCTAAACAGTGAGGGCCCAGCTTGTTTACATTTCTGTCTGCCTAGTTCGGAAAGCACATCAGGTACTAAAGAAACCCGGTTGATTTCCTGTCTCTGTTATCTCCACACTGATACTGTACATTGTGAGCCAGGTGTGTACTGACCGCTGGGCGCACTAGGACCTCTGAGGAGGGGTTTGGTGGGGGCTGAGTGAGCCAACGTGGAGTCTGGTACTTCGGCGCTGGATGGGCTCTGAGGACAGAGAGGTCTAATTCATCTCCCCTCTGGTTATATCCAACCTCAAAGTTCTTTATGATTTTAAACACTGTTACATATTACCCTAAAATGTATTGTCCCAATTTCTTGTAGTAGAGCAAATGTTATTATTATTATTATTTTTTTCAGATCTAGCATCTAATAGTAACACAGGGCCAGGTCCCTGGGCCAGATGGAAGGATTAGGCCAGCTTTCGCTCCCCTCCCTTGGTCCACACCCTTTGCTACGTAAGTTTGCAGTCCCTCCCACAGAAGCAGACTGGGCTCCCCCACACCTTGACCTGGCTTGGCCCTGTGACTTCCTAGCGAGTTGGCAGATTCCACAGAAGCAGGAGATGGAAGCGAGGCTGGGTCACTGAGTGACTTTGCCGGCTTGCATTTCCACTAATTACGATGAGAGCTTCCCCCACGTAGGTGCTGCCCCTACACCCTGGGCCCCATAAAGATTGTATGTGGAGCAGACCAGAGCCCAAGCCACAAGGGGGCGAAAGCCAAGCCCAGCTAGATTCACTGATTGGAGCAGAGTGGCCCAGCTGACCCCAGCTGACCTTCCGCAGAATCACAGCCACCCAAGAAATGCACACTCATTCTAACCCCATGCTTTTGTGGGGATAGATGACTGATACAGCCTTTGAATATATTTTTTGATGGCAAAGTAGTATAGCTACAAAATATGTAGCCATAGTTGAGTCTAATCTTTACAAATCTAAGGATTTTTAAAAACGAATGGTTTCCAGAATATATGTTTGCTGCTGTCCTCCTGTAGAAATTAAACCCCATTTAAAGCAATGATCAGAATACAACTCTTGGTTGAATTGGTGAACAGAAGTAGCTGTCACTTCCCTCCATCATTATCACGCCCTTCATCCAAGTGCTGGGAAAAGTCTCTCTTTGTTTCATTAACTTATTCAGCAAACTGCTAGGAGGCACCCCCACGTAGCCCACAGTGGGTTTTTCAGGATGGGCGGCCAAGGTGTGGAAGTGAGCTCACAGCTCAAAAGAGAGACAGCGATTCAAACCGACAATTGGTGTACAATGCGACAGGAGGCTACAATGGGGGCACGAATGATGTGGAATTTGAAGATGACTTTTAAATGGAGTGTGCATTTATTGCACACCCAGGGCTGATCTGTGTGTCTTATATGAATTGTCTCATTTAATCCTCAGAGCCCTCTGAAATGAAAGAGAAATTCCTAATACACTATTTCCATTTCCCAGACCAGAAAAAGAGTGGTCTTCAGAGGTTGAATAACTTGTCCTGGGCAGGTATCCTGTAATGATAGTGGCTGTCTTTGAACTTGGGCAGTCTGATTCCAGAGCCCACGCTCCTCACCAGTATTCCACAGCTGGAGATCAGCTCATAACTGAGCCAATTCTCAAGTGATAAATGTTGAGGGCTGTTGGGTGGCCCTTTAGACATGCAGCTAGCTGGCCAACCTCAACATCCGAGGGGCTGTGGCTACTGTAGGTTGAGTCGCAGTGGGATTATGATAGGGGTGCAAAACCTTTTCTTTACGAGGATCGTGCTAAATGATGTCAGCCGCCAACCTTGTCTCTCCTTCTTATTCACAAAGAACTCTGACTCTTAGGTTCACGGAGTGTTTTCCACTCCCTGCCTTTTGTGACCACTCTCTGGTTCCCACACTGCCATCCACTTTACTCCCTCCAGGCTTCCAAGATGTAGCACCTCTCTGTTTTTCCTCCCCGCTTCCCGTCTGTCCTTTCTCCATCTCAGATTCCTCTTCTTTCCTTCCGTTTAAAAGAAGTCCACTGATGCCCCTTTGGATTCTGTTTTTCTTACTCTTTCTTTCTCTTTTCCTCTACTAATGTCTAATTTAGGCTCTCCCCGTGCAACCATGGTAAAGCCACTTAACTGCTCTATTTGACCTTTTAATCATCCTAAAATAAGTTTAATTGGGTTGTTTTGAGCATTAAAGGAGTGAAAATATGCAAAGCACTTAGAAATTTCCAGAACACAACAAACATCAAGTAAGTTTTAGCTATTATTCAGTATCTGTCCCGAAATTGGGTTCTATATTTAAACCCACTTTCTGTCCCCGGATGTCCCCTGAGTACCTCCAAATCTTATCCGAAGCTGAATCATCTCACCACAAGGTCCCTTCCCCCAGCTGGCTTCTCTGGAAGACTTACACCACTGTTTCCAGAAACTGGCCGGAGCCCGGCTGCTGGCTGAGACTTTCCCGGCTCCTTCCTCTCCGTCTCCCAACAGTTCCCAAGCCCTCCTCTTTCTCCTCTCGAGCTTCCCTCCTGTCTGTCTCCTGCCTGGCATCCTCACCACTGCTGTCATGCAAGGCCACATCTTTGATGCAACTGTTGTGACTGTTGCAGGAATGGGGGTCTGGATCATTGCAACTAATCCCGTCCGACTGGGTCCACTTTTCCTGCGCACGAGTCACTTGACGCCCAGGGCGCACTTCTGAAAAGCAAACGCATTCACGCCGCTCCTCTGCTTGAATCCCTTCATGGGTCTTCATCAGCTCCGGTGTAACGTCCACACTTCCAGGCGAGCTTCCAAGGCTCCCCTCCACTCAAACTCTGTCCTCTACTTTACCGGCTTAAGCTCCTGCCAATTCACCCCAAGGGTCCCACAGCTCAGTCCGACCCAACTACTTGCATTGGATGATTCATGTTATCTTCCAAATCCCTTTTTTTCCCACCTACAGTAAAGGCCCTGATTGGAGGCTTTCAAGTACAGAGCTCAAATAAAAAGATCTAATATGTAAGATAAAAATAAATCCAGATAAAAGAAAAAAACTAACTTTATTAAAACTTTCATGAGGAGTTATACATATAATTATATAAAGCCCAAAGTCTTTCTGGCTTGTTGTAATCTTTTCACTAATTTTTCCCCATTTAAAAGATAACTTCTTTGGAAAAGACATCCCCCATTTTCTCCTTTCCTTACAGCTTAATTCACATTATTACTCCATTTGAGAATCCCTCTCCCAAAGCTATTTTAAAATAATGTGATTTTGGATATTGCAATAAAGAGTCCCATTTTATTTTTAAAAATCACAAATAGACTGATTTTTTCAAAAAATGATGAAGGCCATTGGGGCAACCTTCATAGTTTCCTCTGTGTGTGTGTGTATTTACTTGCATTTTCTAAATTTTAAAACCTGTACATTTATCACATTTGTAATAAGAAAAGTGTGACTAAAAATGAAACAATTACCAAGCAGTCAACAACTTATAATATGTAACGGAACCTACATACATGTTCTTTTCTCATAAAACACTTAAAGAGTTCCTGAATGCAAATGCCGAGACACCTGCTAGTTAAATGGGTACCTTTAGATGGACCCCCCGGCGCTTGGCCAGAACTAACTTTTTGAGCTCCCCTCCAGGCTAGAGAGCACAGCCCCTGATGAAACACGCGGTACACGCAGCCGTATGACCAGGATCTCGCTCAGTATCGCCACCCCATTTAAGTGTTCGAACTGAACTCACTTTAACAAGATTTGGGGAATCTCCCCACATCTCAGTGTGCATCATGTTTCGGTTTTCATTCCTGGCTTCAAGCGCACAGGCTGCCTCTGTCTTGTCCTTTCCCAACCGGTTCCCTGGCTTTGTCCGCACACACCTCTCTGCTTATCTCCCCGAACGCTACTGCTTTGCTTACCGGGTAGGTGACGGGACACAAACCAGGGTTGGGAAAGAGGGAGTGGGTCCGGACGGCCCTTCCGTTGGCTTTTAGGAAATGCGCTATAACTGTAACATTTGCATCTGGCATTTGGTGGCTTGTAGCCCCTCAGCCCCTGCTATGTGTGAATTCCAGTCGGGTGATTCACCCTGACATGGGAGTTCTTTGCTGCTGCTGCTCTGCGAGAACGTGTGAGAGAAGACGGGAGAAGTGTCTCATTCCCTTGGATTTTTCAGGCGCTCCTGCAGCTTTTCCCATAGCCGGGGAGGAGATTTTTTCCGATGAGAAACGCTGCAGTTATGACACAGCAGTTCCACGTTTCACAACCCGCCTCGCTCTTCTGGGTGCTTTCCCCTCTGTTTCTCACCACGCCGCGTCCATTGTGAGATTACCAGTACAATTAGGGCTCTGGAAAGAGGGAAGCGGCATATTTTGGCCTTGATAACCCTTCGTGCAGAACAAGTAACCACTCTGCCACCCAATTCCAATTTTAGAGTTGGATTCAACAATAAGAGTGAGTAGAAGAAACACAGGAAAGCAGATATGTGTTTTAAAAATCATCCGTGACCAGAAATGTTTATCTAGAAACTCGAGACTCCGGCAAGATGTCTATCATCTCCTCCTTGTATATGCATTTGGGTAGAATAGCCCTTATCTACTATCTAAGTACTTTTACAACCTTCTTGTGGAAAGGTCTCGCTGGTCACACGTACCTTAAGCTGGAGAGGAAGGCAACTGATTGCATTTTTTAACTGAAATAGTTTCTGTAGAACAATGCAAACTGTATTTATATCATTGCTTGCACAGAGGAAGATAAATGGAATTGTCACTTCCACTGGGATTGGAACTGAAAGTTTCTTTGTTTGGTGGGCAATGCACTATTTCATCACCCAGATAAAGCAATGTGAAAAAGTTAAAACTAGAATTGCTAAAGCCATCCAGAGGTTCAAGAGTTTGAATTAAGACACAAGAATTTGTACGCAGTTTGATTTCCAGCCAGTACAGGGAAGTCATGTATTTTTTTACAGAGGTGCTATCATGGGTAAAATATTACAAGACAGTTTTCACCTACAGTATGTCCACTCTGTATTCTCACTAGTACTCTCTATCTCCAGCCCATACCCCACTCCACCCTCCATCTGCATTGCCACGGGCTTGGGATTTTACCATTTGTTTCCCATTTGTCGTCTTCTCACTGTCTCCTTGCATTCAGTCAAACTTCCCCAGATCTCTTTTTACAGCCACGGACCCTCTTCCTGTGCCTGAATTAATTCAACAAATTAGTGAGAAAATTTTTAATTAAAAGTTGCAAAAACCCAATTTAAAAGTATCTAAACTAATAAAGGGAATTTATTGAGCCATGCAAATGGGGAATGTGAGTGGTTGCTGCAGATATGGCTCTCAGGCCATCATTTCACAGGATAAAATCAGGACCGAATTACTCTCTTCGTTTCTTGACCTTGATTAATTATTCCTGCCTTATTCCTCAGATAGAATCTCGGGATGCGGTGACAAGACAGCTAGCTTTAAGAACCCTGGCACAAAAGTAGACTCTAATAAACTACTCCATTAGAAAAATAAGAGGTCTTCTTTAATACACTGAGAGAAAAAAAACCTTGGGAAAAATTATGGTAAGTCTGTTGGGGTTATGTTCCAACCCTGAATAATTAAGTGCTATGTGGAGAGGCAGGAGACTCTTCCCAACTCAAAATCTGGGTTAAGAACCCAGGACCCTATCGAACATCCAGTACACAATAAAACACGAATAGGCAAATGACGGAACAACTCAGTATGAGAAGAGAGACAGCAAACCGGGGACAAAACCGTGTTCTCGGTGTCCCAGGTGTTGACATTACGGGGCACACGGTTTAAAATAACTACATTCACTCTATTTAAGGGACAAAAGAGATAATGCAAAGTATAGTCAGAGAGTTGAAAATTATAAAAAGAACAACACCTAAAAAATATGAGCTGGATGAATAACGCAATCTATTGGTTATCGCAGACTGGAGAGAGCTGAAGAGAAGCAGTGTACTGGGTGTTAGTTTAACACTTACAAAGAATTGAGAACACAGAGAAACAAAAAGTGGGAAAGTAAAAGAGAGTAAGATATTTAGAAGATATAGTACAAATAAGGGTTATAAAATGTGTGAGTTAAAAATTCCAGAAAGAGAGACCAGAGAAAATAAGTCAGAAAAAACAGTTGAAGAAATACTAGGTGAGAATTTTCAATACTCAGGAGCAATAAGATAGCATAGGACGTCAGTATAGTATTTGCTATAATGTTGGTGCAGTGGGATAATATGTACGGACATGCTTCATGCAGAAAAAGAAAACACCACAGAATGAATTTCAGAAATGCAGAAACAAACAAAAAGCAGCAACAAATAGTGCTGGTGTGGGTAAATATAAATGATTATAGCATATTAAACAATAATAGTATCTTATGTTTTAAGATATAAATTATTAAAATGTACAAAAATACATATAAAAATGTGAAGGTAGGAAAAATAAAGGTTAAATGTTTTAAGTTCCTTGCCTTGTCCTGTAAGAGAAAAACAGAATGGATGTTTTACTTTTAAAAATCAAGCAGTCATAATGTGTGATATGTTTGACAACTATGAAAAACGATGGAAGTTATCACTTTCAGGCAGATGGAGCTAAGAGAAAGCAAAACTGGATCACTAAAAGATAACTAATCAAAATAAAGAGGTGGGGGTAGGAAAAAAGTAATGGAATTAGTGATTATCAGAAATTATATTAAATATAAATTAACCAAATCCTTCAATTAAAATACAAAGATTATTGAACCGCCAAAATAACCTCAAAAATAAATTCTGCTCTGTGTACAGGAAGACATCTAAAGAATAAGAGACATCTAAAGAATTTACAGTACAAGGATGGGAAAAAGGTGCACCATGCACACACTGAAAGAAAACTATAATGCTATATTAATATCATACAAAAGTAAACTTTATAGGAAAATATGAGTAAAGAAGATAATTCATAATAATAAAAGTGTCCATCAAAAGAGATGATATAATAATCTAAAGCAAATCTATCAGAACCATATGCAAAATCCAGAATCATAGTAACAGAATTTAATAAATTTTTCTTGGTAACTGACAACAAAACCAGGCAACAATAATAAAAATAAAATCAAAAAGAATGTAAAGAGTTTGAGTTATGGTACTCAAAACTTTGACAAAATTTTAACAAATTTGTCCATTTAGTATATCCTAATGCAAGCCTCAACATAAATTTTAAAATTCAAATTATGTAATGTAATCTCTGAACACAAAGTTCAGACTCAATAACAAGAAAAATAAAGTCCCCCACCCCAAGGCTTTATTATGAACCCGAGCATCTTGTGCTACTTTTGCTGACATTAATTGTCACTGTCTGAATGTCCTTTCATTTAAGGACAACTTCCCCAATGATGAGCCAAGAGTTTCTAGGGACTTGGTTAAGGCTCTAAGATTTATTTTATTTTTGCTTATTGGCTTGTTTCAACAGTGAGAATGTGAATATTATGGCTGTAATTTTGTTTCTAGCCAGGAGCAAATCTCCTCTGCCATTTCTGGTCTGAGTGAGGAAATTTTTTGGTTTGCCCAGGAAATTCCAGTTTTATACATAATGTTCCCATGTAATTATTAACAACATCCTCTTTTGCTCTTACAGACAATGTGTTGGTTAGGACAAAGAATTGTTTGATATGTTTAGACTTTAATTATATGGCATAGATTAACTTTTTAATACTGAACTCACAGTTTATTTTGGCTATGATTATTACTTTTGGGCCATAAAATAAGACTGTTCTAAGATTTTAGTTTATTAAGTGTGTAAGGAATGCCTAGAAGTATGGGTAGGCAGATTAAAATTTAAATGATCAGCAAACATGTATACTCATATCATCTCCAAATTGAGATAAGAAACAACTGAGCCCATTCTTCCAAACATTTAGAACTTAAGATCAATAAGAAAAAGCCATGGAACCCTACACAGTATTTATCACAGATTTTCAGATTCCAGGGGGGTCATGTTGACTTTCTAGGATACAGGTTCAAAGTTCTGTATCAAGGCTATCAATAGTTTTAAAACAGCTCTCATTTGAATAAAGAGACCACCTACAGTATCCAGAGAAACGGAACAGGAAAGTGAAACTTTCCAGGGAAGGATGGATCAGTTCTAGGAACAGGATTTTAGCCTGTGTGTTACTGCTCTTCGAGCCCAGCACGGCCTGATGGAACAATGGGAGATTCAGTAGTAGCTACTCACTTGAAACCGTCCATTTGGGCTCACCTATTAAACACAAGAAGGAAGAAAAAAATCTGGATGCGATGTCTTCAAAGAAGATATTCCTTAGACACTTTGAAATGAGTGTTGGCGGCTTTTTAATGGGAGCTGAAGAAGGAAACCTCCGAGAATGCGTCTCCTGGGCCCTGAACGTCACTATTTGCAAAGACCCGGGGGAAGACGATTGTGGAACTCCCAGTGAAAAACGTGTCTCCCTGACCTAGGACTGCACACATTTCACTCCGGTTTCATTTCCTTCCTGAGATGCCAAGAGGAGCAAAGACGAACAAATATGCAAATTGGAACCAAAACACAAACAAGGGTTCCATCTCAGGGCACAACCCTCAGAAGGAGGAAAGCCCTGGAAAGAAAGGAAGTTTATGAACTCACGTTCAGGGCAGACGGGCTACAAAAGGGTTTAGCTGTCCTTCTAGAAAACAAAAATTAATTTGCTCTGGCCAAATTAAAATTAATTAAAATTATGCAATGTTGCCCTGGTGTTAATTTTAACGGTGAGGTTGTTGTGATTTAAGGCTACAATTAGTTCTAGTGTTTGAAAGAGAAGCTCTGTAATCGAGACAGGACATTTTAATAATCCTGGTTATAAACATTTAATACATCATCTTTAGGGACTCACAAACACATTGTAATTAACTTTTACAACTGAAATAAATCAGATTGCATTAGCATATTGCAAAGGAAAAAATCATTTGCATGATTGAAAACAGCTTCAGAAAATTATGTGTAACAGGCTCCATGCACACACCAGCACAACTTTTTACCAGGTTTCTTGTATGGGGATTACGTTTAACAAGTACAGTTTCTTCAGCTAATTATAACTTTTACCATACATGGAAATATCCTGGTTCTGAAGAGGCAGCTGAAGTCATTCTGTGGTCAGTGGGACTATATCCAACTCTTGCAGACTAATTGGGGGCTATTCAAATAAAAGTGTAATGTGTATATGCGTTATTCGTGGCTAGTGCTAAAATCATTAGCAGGAAGAGGGATGCTGACGTTGGCCTCGCGGGCATTCTGACAGTCAGCATCCACCCTGCTCCACAGAATGCCAGCCCCTTGGTGAGCGGCCGCGCTGTGATGGGTAAAAGGGCAGTCTGCATGTTCACTTGGGAACTGAGCAAATGATATAAGTTCTTATTAAATAGTGGCTGTTAGTTTTACCAAAGAGACTTCAGGTCAACTGAACCAGCTGGACACACCTTTGACTACTGGGTGCACACTGGTACCTGGATAGGACTTGAAAGTACAGATTCTGTAGTCACATTTCCTGGGTTGGAATCCTAATTTCACTGCTTAATTACTATGTGGCATTGGAGTCTAAGCCTCAGTTTCTCCACCTATAATAGGAGGATAATGAAATGTGTTGAAAAGTGCCATCACGAGGACTAAATAAGACATTTACCTTAGAATGAGGCCTGAAACCTAGAGGGCACTCAGTGAATGCAACGATGACCACCGTAATTACCATTTCTGTGGGCTGTCCTTAGGTCAATGCCTGAGAGGAAAAATAACCCACTCATTATGGTCTGGGAGCTAGGGACATTCCTGCACAGAATCTACTCAGGGCTTCCTCCAAACGCATTACACGGCTCCTACCTCTCCATTCATTTACTTAATTATTATTGTGCCTCCACTGCTTGCAAACCACAATCAGATTTGCAAAGGAGGGCATGTGGGAGGGAGACTTTGGCACAGAAACCATAGTCTACAAAGCAAAGTCTGGAATCAATCAATAGGTCAGAAGCCTCGCCACGTTATGAAATAAGAATGAGGGGCACAGCCAAGTGCAGATTGCAAAGCAACGAGAGTGCCCTCCCTAAAAAAAGATATAACAAATAAAAAGAAACTTCCCAAGAGGAGCAGAACAGAAGTCCACAAGTATGGATTAATCCTTGGTCAAAAGTAAAACATCCGGATGAGGCAGGTGGGTGAGGACACCAGAAGGAGCCTCGAGGCCCTGCTTCCAGGGCGGTTCTGACAACAGCTAGGTCCCGTTGATGCCTGACACCTACGCAGCATGACACTCTTGGGGGCGCAGTGGGATCTGGGTGGGCATGACCGAAAGGTGAGCCAAGGCTGGTCACTCTGAGACCAAATGAGGCGGGATAGTAGAATTTCTTTTAGGCAGAGCTTCACCGAAGAGGAATAGGGAGTTCTCTTCCAAGCAAGTATTTCTGTTTAGATTTCAATTTAATGTGGATTCTAGAAACGGATGATGAAAAAACTGGAGATACGATTCATTCTTAAGAGTTCTTCTTCATTTGACTCCTTGGTTTGACCGAAGATGACTCGCACTTTGCCCCGTACTGGGGGAAGGAGTTGGACCCTTCTAATGGGAAACTTCTCATTTCTCCTGAGGCTATAGTTTATTGACTTCAAAGAGAAGTAGCTTAATTAACAGAAGAAATGAAGCCTATTGCATAATTAACTAGACATTTACCTAAAATCAATAGTCTAATTGCCACACCTACATAGGGGATAATGTTCATCTTATTGAAAACAATTAATTTATATCTACATGTTAACGAGGTGATTGCGGTTTGTTGAAGAGACTAACCCGATCTGTAAAGTGATAATTTATTGAACAATCAATTAATCTTTTTAGGAGTGCAAATACAAACACTCGGTGAGGAGCCACACTGTGCCTGCCTGCTTACAAAGGGTCAGACTCCCGCCTTGAGTCCCCTCTCAAGTAGCTCTAAGATGCAAAAGCAATGAACTAGGTTTTACTGCAGCACTATTTCTTCAGACACGTTACATTCCTGGGGCACCAACACATGCAGAACATGTGGAAACACCGAAGCACCAGTGTAGTGTGTCCTGTCTTCACAGTGGATCCCTACTCTACCTGTGCTTTCCTTTTGCAGGTACCCATCAGCCTGTTCCCAAACGGCTTTGATGTACCCAGCTCCATGCATACTCTGCACTTCCAACCTAACAGTGTGCAGAACTGTTTCTCATCTAGGAGACTGAATTATTACATTTCTCTAAGAATAAGGGTGAGTGTCAAAAAGCTTTAAGGTTTAGGCTGAATTAAACACCCCACAGTGTGCATACTTGTCCAAAATGTAACCTTTGCACCCAGCACAACTGGATGTGAGGGCCCCCAAAGCCCAGGGCACTTCCTATCTCATGAGAGTTCTCAAAGCATTTTATTTCCTCAAATACTGTTATGTCTTAACATGAATTTCCGTGCATCTACCTTCAAACTTGACTACCATGCACATTCTAACTCTTACACCCAAACCTTTCCAATCCACTAGAAACGTGAACCCCACATAAGTCCAGTATCAGCCTGTGTCTAGGTAGAAGAGGCCATTTAAGTATCCGTACAAATTTCGTACTCCAAAGGTCTCCACAAACTTCCTGCGATGAAAGAGTGTGCACTGAAATGCCAATGGCGGGTGTGATTGCGGAAAAACGGGGTCAGCCGAGCTGATGAGAGACAAAGGGGTGCCTGGGTTTCGGACCGGGGATGCTGAACGTGGGGTTCCTGCAGTTATTATTCATCTGGGTTCTGGAGCAACAGGCCTGTGCATTTGGGTCTTCGTTGCATTTTCCTGTTGGCCAATTTGTAACTGCGACGCAGCATCCCCTTTTGTCACGCATGTGGTTGACACATCGGGACAATGTTAACAGCACCCGTGACTTGTCCTCAGAAGAGATCACAGACACACTCACTCCACGTCAGCGACGCCACAGGTATCTCGATGTATCGAATGCTCAGCGTGTCTGACGTGATGGGAGGTATGGGAGTTACAGTGAGATCTTGTTATTTACTACGTTACAAAAGAAACACATACATTATAGCACCACAAGCCTGTCTTTTGAACACTTTAATGCTGTGTTTTAACGTGCGTTTTATGTTATTCACTTAGAATCATTTCTTCTGAGATAGGCTTCACCAGACTCCCAAAGGAATCCCCGGGGAGATTTTCTTTGGAAAGACACCTGCCTAGGAGCCCGCGAGGAGAAGGCAGAGCACAGAGCACAGCACCGACACACCTCCCCGCACAGGCACCAGGCAGACTGGCTTCTGGATCACAAGCGCGCCCCGAGGGTGGGCTCGGACTCAGATCCTTCCGATCGCAGCGCCATTACCAACTGGCATCTGCTCTGCGCCTCTCACGCATCTGTGAGCCTCCTGAGTCCCAGTCCCTGTAAGTACTGACTGTGGCAATAGCGATCGTTTATCGAGTGCCGGGTGCATTACATACGCTCTCTCACCGGGACTCCCCGCGATCCCCTGGGGTGAGTGTTGTCATTTAATAAAGGCAGAACGTAGCTCAGAAGGTAGCAGAACCAGTTCTCCAAAATCTCTGCTGCTCTCCTGCCACTCACACCATCAACTGCACTCCTTTTTGAGAGAATGAGGTTACATGTGTGTATGGACCCACGTTGTAGCCAACAGATACTGACCCACTGAGCATTTTATCAGTATTGTGCTACGTGGCTTCGTGTTCCAGCCTCCCCCTGGCTTTGTATGCGGGTTATCTGATGTTGTTTTGCTTCCGTCCAAAACAAAAACAGAAGGCGAAGAGGGAAGCCAAGGCACTATGTTGAGAGTGAAAAGAATGTTCTAGGCAGGGTTGTTTCACTTACTGTTCCCCCCACCCAGTGTAGAAGATGTCCATGTGTCACGAGTCCATTTTTAGGTAGAGCTTTTATGCTGGGTACCGAGGGGTCATGGGGGTAAGACGGTTCATGCCTTCAAGGAGCTGCCTCACAAGAAACTGGCATGAAAACTACTACCTAAAATAAAAGGCAAAATGATGATTAGAGATGACCTGTAAGTATTGCCATGGACGAGTAAGTCATTTAATTCCTGACATAACTCCAAGAGATAAGCACTAGCATTGTTGTCCCCTTTGAACAAATGAGGAGCAAAGGCAGAGAGAGGTCAAGTGAGTCGCTCAAGGACACACAGCACATGGTGGCGGAGCTGGAATTCTCACCAGGCGACATGCCCCGGACCCGGCACTCATAGTGCACCCCATGTTCCGAGGGCGGTGGCATCCGTGGTGAAAGGAGGCCAGGTGCTGACCGACAACCACGGGTCACTCTCCCAGGCGGTGTGTGGTACGCGTTTGGACACTTGTTGAACTTCCTTGCCTCAATAGAGACGTTCCCTGAGTCTCTACTCTGATAGTACGAGCTGCTTCTGAGTCGTGCTTTCTCCCTGCAGTTACAGAGATTTTAACTGTTACTCATCTGACCTGTGGAAGCAGACTGCTAATTGGGAGGCCTCAAAAAATGTTTAAATATTATGTATGTTTTAAAATTTATATGATTATGATGCACTGAAAAAAGTAGCCCAAGCAATTTTAAATAAGGAAAGTATCACCTAGGAGGAAAAAAATTAAAAACCAACCCAATGATTTTGGAAAGTATTTAAAATGTGTTCACCATCCCTTCCCACATTCATAAATACTGACTTACGTGATTTTTTTAAAATTAGAGATTTTTAAATCAGGAGAGAGCACCGCGTGACTCGGTTCCCGTATTTTCGGGATCCCTGCCTGTTGTGCCAGGAGGTGAAGGAACACCCAAGTGCAAAGCAAAGCTGCCTTTTTATTGACCTCCTGTAAGTTTTTTTCTCAATAATCATTTCTCTATTCCACCAGGGAGGGTTCTAAAAAAATTATTTAACTTTTTTACATTTGTTGCTCATCCCAATATAATTTCAAGCATTTAAATAATTCCAGCCACTGAAGCGAGTCCCTGTTTAAGACGACTATGCCTCATTTTTCCGTGGGGTTTCTGAAGTCATCTGTTGTGACTATACTGCTGCTGTTATCTAATTTATGATCTTTCTTTTCATAAAAACACACTCATTAGAACGCCCCACTAATGATAAAAGACTGATTTTGTGACTCAGATTTACTTCACAGCTCAGACGGGCCCTTCAGGACTCTCTGTCCTGGACGTATATCATACTAAGAACGATCACAACATCGATCGAGAGTTAAATAGAAGCCTCGTTTTAGACCGAAGTGGAACGGGAGGTCCTCCGAGTCCTCAGTGCTGAGTTCATAACACAGAAGTCGGGCACCAGCCGGGGGGGACTGGCGCTGTTGGCAGAAGATGCTAAGTCAAGCCAGAGCAAGCACCAGATTAGCAGCAAGTCTGAAATTAGCGTTTAGAAGAATTGATGCGATGAAGCAAGACAAGGGAAACTATAATTTGTACATTGGAGGCCAAGCAAATTTGTCTAGACAGGATTTGGGAATAATGAAGCCTCTTTTCAAAATCCCCAGACGAGCCCAGGAGAAGGTCCCCCTTGATGGATACCCAGATCTTTGTGTTGCAAACTCCCTGCCACGTCTCATTCCTTTTCCTTTAAATTCTTAACTTGTCAGGGCTCACCACATCTTTACTGAAAATAAACCCTGCAATTTCCTTCGACTGCAGGAAAGTGGGCCAAAGGTGGGTTCTGACTGACGTCAGGAGGCTGGAGCGGGAAGGCTCAAGGTGAGGGGAGGCCACACAGGTAGACCCCAGTGCATTTTATCATTACAGGGGGACTAGTTAGCACTGACACTGCTCTGAAAAACAGAATGTTCACTTCCGCCCTCCAACGTGCCTTCGATAGTGTGTTTCTGAGAGTTTGCCCGTTATCAATTCTGTCTGGCCTGCCCTTTTCCAGAAGCCTGTGGTCTGTCTGTCTTTAACCCTTTCCAGGTTTCGCTTCCTCTTCCCTGGGCCTCCTTTATAGTTCACTGGAGGTGAAGCTGCCATACACGAACATCCCAGCTAATCTTTCCAAATTAGCAGAGCACGGGCCCTGGAGGTTCTCATTAGATGTGCGGTGGAGATTTATCCGGGCTCATTTGCCTAATATGGAGCCTAACTTTGGGCACCTGGCCCTTGCAGTAGGGGGTACGGGAGAGTCGGAACGGGTCTTTTGTCACAGCGACGCAGACTCACTAATTTGCTCCACCTAATAAAATTACAAATGAATACAGCTTTATTCACATTGCCTTTATAGGTTATAATAACCTTGGTACCCCATAACCTCCTGCTAGCTGAATTAATCAGATCATATTAATATTTCTTCTTACTTTCTTTTAACTGGTTCTTCTCTTAATTAAAGGGGCCAAAGATGTAAACAGGGTAGGTGACTGGAAACATGGCGTCAGGTTATAAACAAGGCTCATTAAAAAGATGGATGAGCAGGCAGACTGCAAAAATTGCTTACTTCGCAAGTATACATTTTGTAATTTCCTGACGACTAAAAGAACTAATGCCAGACCCCACCCCCTCCCTTTTCCACATGTATAAAAGATGATAATTTTTGAATGCTGAGGCTGGAATGGCAAAACCAAGGAACCTATTCATCAACTAGAATAAGGACTTTCACATTCTAAGACTCTGTTCCCTTTCCCACAAGCCCCTAAATGTGAAATGCAGTTGAAAGTGGAGGAAAGAAAAAAAATCTTAAAAAAAAACCACCAAAAACAAGAAATGATTTCAAAAGGAAAAATAGGGAACTTTTAAGAGAGAACATTAAACCACAGTTGAAATTGAAAGAGAAAATGAGGGAATTCTTAAAAGATTAATCTTCTGACCTTGCACGTGTTCAAGTGTGCATGGGACCCATACACGTGTTTGGTTGTACACAGAGGGCCACCGAGAGCTCAGTCTTTATGCAGGAGAATGACAACTGTTAAAGGGAACAGTCCACAGCATCAGGCTCACGAAAATTGTAACTACAACGACAGGGCAGAGCTGGAACCGGTATGATTTAGGGAATTCAATTCAGCTACATTGTAAATCCTCTGTGTCCACTGAAATGCGGTGCAATTATTCAATAGTGATAAACAAACAGGTCCAGATAGATGGAATAAATATCTGAATGATGTTGTTCATGTATTCTATGAAATATGTTTTATATGTTGTACTTATAATACATAAACGTTTATATTTACAATACATATTTTCACTCGTACACTCACGCATGTATAGATGCTAATTCAGGTTTGGTCCTCATTTTAGAAACTTCTGCTCACGCTCACCTCACCCAGCAAGGAGACGCCTGCATTTCCACCCTCACAGCAAACTCTTAGCAGAGCCTAGCCCCCAACTCCCTGCCCTTCTATCTTCCTTCTCCACCAGAGAGAAAGTCCTCCCGATGGGAAGATGCCCAGCAAGATCTGCTCCTTCATGAAAAGTCAGGGAGGAAAGCTGATCTCATCCTAATTCACCTATATGTTTTGCGTAGAAGGAAAGAACAAGGGAGAGGCTACGGTGGAAAGGTAAAAACCCGTGTTTACTGGAGACTTCTGCACCACGCACAGACCGTGGATGCCTGTAGCTGTATGATCATTTGTTTCTCAGACATTCAGGGGAGAAACCAGAGAGGAAGATTTTGTCCCTGCCACTCTTGTTTTTCATATGAACTGCTGCAGGTGTGACCAGTAGTTCTTAGTCCAAGAAATTCCGTACAGATAGGAGAATATATAGATATAGATATATATATACACGCACATACTTAATATGTATAACATATATCTATATAATATATAACATACATTATGTATTCATATAACTAAATATTAAATGTAGGAATAGAGAGAGAACAATCTGTACTTCAGATATTATTTTTCTCCATGGAGCTCCAGCTCTGGGGAACAACATATTTTTTTCTTAAAGCGAGTCTCGGATAGGCTCCAGCGAGCGGTCAGGTTCCGAGCGTTCTCCGCCAGTGCATCCTTAGTCCCAGGCAGGCACGCCAGGAGATGGGGTGTGCGGTGTAAACAGGAGGTTTTCCCACCGGGGCTCAGACCCGTGGCCTAATGGTTTTGGAATCCAGCCTCCGGCAGCAGCCATCACCTGATGCTTCGGAAGCCAGGCAGGAATTTACAGGACCCCCGTGGGAAACAGGCCCTTGGCAAGGGGGAGGATTTCACGCACGGGCTGAAGCCGGCAGCCCAGAAGTCTCTGGCCTCGGCCCCGCGCCCGGTGAGCTCAGCTGCAAGCGCGCTGTGGGCGTTCCCATCCGCACACCGCTCCCTCTGAGAGGGACACAGGGCCCTCCTCGGCGCTGTCTTCGTCTCCGCCGCCTTCGGCTGTGCAGAGGCTGCTACAGGCCGTGGTCTGACAATGTCGGGGCTGCCCCCTGCAAACGTGTCGGGCACGACTGCGGCGGCGAGGAGTAACACTTCAGAAGAAGGGTCAACGAAGGAAATGAAATCATTTCCATTCACCTTTCTTTCTTTTCCTTTGTGAAGTGACAGCTTAATATTCAGTTGTAAGGTGGCAGAGGATGAAAGCAAATGGAAAATAGAAGCGAGTCTGTTCATTTTGTGATTCCACCATGCCCTTCAGACTGAAGCAAGATAGTCTTGAGGTGGTAAATACGTGTGTTTATGTTTTCCATTAGGTGTGCCTGGTGTAAAATCACTCTGACATCTCATTTGCACTTTGTCCTAATAAGGAAAACTCTCAGATCTATTCCCTGGCCTACCACATAAACGTCTCACGTTAAGCCTTTTAATTTTACTTAAGTTTTTTCTTCCTGTCACATCTGTTTCAAAAATAAATACACCTCAAGGATAAGATGTACCATTTTCATCTCAGTTTTGTGTTACTGATTCCATATCTAATAACTTTCTAATTTAGTATTAATTTAAAGCTCTTGTGTGACTGGAGATGCTTATTTCACATTTTTTCCCTAGAATGACTCAAGTTTCTGAGATATTTTTCGCGCTCTGCTGTTAAAAACGTTGACATTGTAGTTAGCATTGGCGTGCCCCCTAAACCGTTTCCACTGAACAAAAGCGCAATATTTTCAGAGTCCCAGGGACGAACTGTGTCTATTTTTTGAATGAGAAAACTCCTTTTTCCTCCCCTTTTGATCATTTTCCCGAAATGGATGGTCTCTCTTTCCCTCTCACCATTTGTCATTAAAGGAGTGTAATTTCATGACCCTTTCCTTCTACTTGCAACTTCCTCTAAACAAAAGGACACAATAAATAAACACAGGAGATAAGGCAGTTTCTTCCCCAGCCCACCCCTTCCCGGGGCTCTCTGGCGCGGCTGGAGCCACTCAGTCCTTCAGACATTGTCCTGAATTAGTCTCCGCGCTGATGTAGTGAGGCTGGAGTGCCTGATAATCATAAAGACCAAATGGGGTCCCCGCTGGAATATGTGTATCGACATATATTTTTTCTAGGACTTTTGGCAAACCTATCTTGCTGACTACACTGATGAAGGTTGCGAGTAATTGTGTACGCGTTTCTGTGAAAGATAAATGACCTTCCTTTCCAAGGACGCTTGGCCAGGCCTTAATCCTGAGTGTGTGTGTGTAACTGTTTTTTGAAAGCCTGACAAGGCATCTTGATCATTTCCCCATTTGGAGGCCTACCCACGGCCTCGCACACGGCCCCCCTCTCTCAGATGTTATTATTCTGTCGTGAGGCCTTCTTCGGCCAGGATGTTGCTTCATTTCCACCTTTTGTCTCGGCCTGAATGTGAATGATGCTCTTTCAGCAATATACAGCCGCTTAAACTCCCTGCTGTTGCCTTACATAAATATACAACACCCGTCTCGCCCCATAACTCACTTTAGGCCTGGAAAAATAGTGACTTCCTTTATTGGTCAGATTCTCTCCCAATTCCCAACAGCTGTGCGTTCTCACCTCTGAGGATCCTTATCTTCAAGTTTCCATTTGTCTCAGCACTATTCCCGGGGATTGCCAATAAAAATGATTCCCATTTTTATAACCCCTGAGAGCACAGCAGCCAGCTTCCCGGAGACACGGATCCCCCCACAAATAAACAAACAAAACCGCCACACAACTTCCAGAAAAGGGGTGTTTTGTCTTTAGGGGAGGTGGCCTTAAAACGGAGCGCATCGGGGATTCAGTAAAACTTGAAGGGTGGCCTCCGAACCCGTGAATGATATTCAAGAAAATATGTGTTTATTTTCTGCCCTAAGAGAACAAATCGGGAGATAGGGCGTGCAATCACTAACATAACACGTTTGTAGGCATATTGAACACCCGTGTATGTAAGAGACTGTGTTTACATATACCACATTATCTTCCCTTATATATTTAATGACTCTCTGTGCCTTGGCTGGCTTTGCCAGTGATTTTAAAGTGGGCAGGCCCTCTTACATTTACTTACTAGAGGGGATGCTGTAGGAAAGAAGAAAAAGTGCTTTTGAAAGTTGAATTTTCTCTGCCATGGCCAGGTGGTAGCGAGTAAAGGCGTTTTCTCTGGTTATTGGGGGGTGAGCTGTGGGTGTGAGCTGGGCTCTGCCTCGGAATGTGGGATGACGTGCGCCCCGCATCCGGGCCACAGGTGCCGCGCCTGCCCGATGGGGGACTTCACATCCCTCCTGGGATTTCTTGAGAATCAAAAAAGAAAACATGCGCTCGTGAGGAAAACCCAAAGCGCTCTACAGACGGGAGCTCTCGTGTTATCTTTTTTTTGTTCTCTGTCTTGAAGTTACTACCACAACTTTACAATAAAAATGCTCGGGAAGAGCTGGCACTGGAGAGGAACGGGTTTGGCGGGCGAGTGCGTTGGTGCCACAAAACCACATGCTCAAGGGAAGGTCAACCATGTTCATGCGGCGAAGCTACACTTAAAGGATACGGAAACTCAAAGCACAGGGGAATTTGCCGGAGGCAAGTCGGCGGTGCCCTCTGTGTTCCGACATCGCGACCCCCCGCCAGGGGGAAGGGAAGACGGTGGCAGACACACAGCAGGTGTCAGAGGAAGGCACGGGGCATGGGAGCCCCTGGCCGAGTGGGAGCTGCCGACCGTGACTGTCTTTTGCAGAACTCGGGCTCTGGGACTGGTCTTCCTCGCCTGCACGCCCGCGCCCTGCACCCAACGTCGCCCGAAGCACACCCGATTATTTCGTAAAGCCGCCTGGCTGCGTTGAACACATTCCACCTGCTCCCGAAGACGCCCCCCGAATTAACTCAAACTATTCTTCCAACAGGCATGCTGAACGTGTCCTAAAACGTGCAGTCTCTCCGTTCCCACACTGTGCCCTTGGGCGTGTGTGCAGAAGCAGCTCTCAGAAATCCTCCTCTCCACTCTCAAATCACACCCAAATCTCCAAAACCGCCCCCTCCGAACGGGCAGGGACGGCGGTCTCAGAGAGCCCACCCCATGGAAGGCAGCCCTGCCTTCTGTCGTCCATTTCCTCAAGCAGCTGTGGGCGGAACTTAACATTTTCTCAGGGTCAAATGGTCCCTTGTCAGTGGGGCCATTTTTCTGCTCTAAATGAAATGTTACAAAATACATTTTCCCCCCACCAAGCTCTGGACTCGGAGCTGTTTTATTTATCCGACTGTTCTGAGGACTGTAAAACATGCTGTTTCACATGGTAACATAAGCTCTTTTTTAAAGTGTGCCCTGAGTATTTGCAATTGTTATCAGGCCCAGATGTATCCCACTGTCGGCGGGAAGCTCTGCTAGTTGGCTCGGATACACGGAATGTAATTAGCTCAATGGCCTCTGTGCTCAGTCCGTGGTGGAAGGAGCCCTGAGATTACCATTTGCCCCTCTGCCCTTCCACTCTGCCCCCCACCCCCGCCGCAGAACGGCGACAAAAATTAAAAACCCATTGTTCGTGGTGCTGACGCTGTTCTCAGAAGAGCAAAGGCATGTTTTGATGGAGATTTCTGAATAAAAGGGAGGCAGTGGCGAAAGTTAGCTGGGGAAAGAGGCCAGATGAAGAAAAGCTCGGGCTGGAAGTAGGCAGGTTTGGAGGACCTGCGGGAGGAAATCGAGTCCTCAGTGAGCTTAGGACGGCATGCGGGAAATGCAGAATCAAATAACTTTGTGCTTTTCTCTGTTCATTTCTCACCCTCTAGGACTTAAATTGTTAGAAACAGATCCAGAAAGGAACGTTTTCATTGTTTAGGCAACACTTCCCAATGGGGACTCCGTCCCGTGGCTTGCCCCAGAGAAAAATCCCTAAATAACATGAAGAAAGCAGACATGGTAGGTTGTAACCAAGGAGCAGCATGGGCTGACCGGATCTGCACGCTTCAGCAAGCTGGTCAGCGTATGAGGTTCAGAAACAAGGGCAAAAACAAACAAAAATAGGTGGGTCGTTTGCCCGATGCGGTGTGCATTGGTGAAGGCAACATAATTCCTTCCTGACCCTTGCAGGAAATCAGTGTATGCCCTGAAGCATGAAATTTGATTGTAATTATTTTAGCTGGCTCGGCTACATATGTTATTGATGATCTTTCCTAAAACTCACCCGTCTTCTGGAAATCCTGCCACAGTACTTGACTCAGTGACCTAGAAGGTATACGTAATAGAAAATAAACCATGCAGGGTTTTTCTATTGATTGTTCTGCACAAACTCACTCTTCGTGAAGAGCAGAATACCAGTACCACCCCGCAGCTACACAGCAGTAGATAAAAGAGGATTACATTTACAATTGTCTACATATGTATAGAAGGTGCAAAGCCCACGTGAGGGAGCCAACCACCTGGACATCAGATGGATCTCAGAAAGCCCAAAGTTCCAGTGGACATGTCGCCCTTAGATTATAAATGCAAAGCTTCTCTTTTTCTTTCAACTACGGTGACATGGCAAGTTGGGGCCATTATCCAGAAGACACAAGTTTCCGAGCATATTGTTGAAAATAGACATCGAGGTGAAGACCCCAGCGCGTCATACGCATTTATCAGAGTTTTGGGCTAGCTTTCCAATTCCTCACTTTACCTTCTACGAAATAAATGAGCAAAGAGACTAGGTATATAAATAAATAATAAGCCAGTCAAATAAGCAAGGCAGCACAAGATTATACTGGTCCGAAAGCTTGGCTTCCTGAATCCCAAAATGGAGGCTTGTGGTATTTATGATTATAATTCTGAAATGAATGCCCTTCCCAGCAGCATCTTACTTAAGAAAAATCAAAGACTTTTCCCGGTGGGCAGAGAGTGTTCTTTTTCAGAAGAGAGGAAATATACGGTGGCATATATACATTTTCTGTTGTTTTGCTCTTTGGAGAATGTTGCCTTCCATTCTGAGCAAGAAAATGTAATTGGGGTAGAGTTAAATCTGGACTAGAACTTGCCCTCCACCCAAACGCCCGGTTGGAGGGAGTTTCACTCAGAATCTGGAAGAGCTGGAAGCAACGTGCCTCTTTCTCTTCACGCTCTGCCTGCAAACACTCCACGCAACCCTACTCTGCCGTGTGCACGAGGCAACAGCTCAGTGTACAAACATGCACACCGAACTCCACGGACCTTCCATCCCACCAAGTGAGAGCAATATCTATTAAAAAATGCAATTAATTCTTGATTATCCCTGTAATGAGTATGAGGGGATGGCCAGAGAAACAGGACCCCAGGTGATGGCCAGGAGGGCCGGGAAGCTTCCCCGAGGAGGGAGGTCTGAAATGAGATTCGAAGTTCCAATAGGAACTGAGCGGTCAGGTGGGAGATGAAACCCATTTCACACAGAAGGGACACCTCTCTTTCCCAGTGAAACGCACTTGGGGTGTGCTTGGAGGCCGGAGCTCTTCCTTCGTTCAGAGGAAGAGCTGGCCTCAGCACATTCAGGACAAGAGATGCGCACAAAACCTGCCCCGAGAGTTGTCACTGGGCCGCCTCTAACCTCAGGACATCCCTGGGACTCCGACTCCACTGTGATTTTTCTCCAGATTTCACTCCCAAGGCCCGATTTTCTCTGGTAAGGCATTGGACAGCTTTTTGTACAAGAGCTGTGGGACCCCCTACTCTGCAATGGTGCCACTGAAACCAGGCTCATTCCAGGGAGAAAGAGGCTCGGCCATAAAAAGGTGGAAGGATGATTTTACGAGATGACACAATAGGTGGAGGATAACAGGGGAAAGGGAGTCTCTTCTAAAGACGTTCCCTATATTGTTGATAAAAGGGGCGCCCGTGCCAGGAAGAGCGGCGGCAGACAAATGACGGAGAGAAAATGGGAGGAAGCACACGAGCCTCCGTGTGAGGGAGGGCTCACGCCCATCATTCCTGCCCAGTTAGACTGTGCAAGCTCGTGCACCTCGTCTTAGGAGGCAATCTCCCCCTGCAGCCTCGGTTCTGCAAAGTCAACATTCCTTATGAAAATCGAGTTGTATTCTGTGTATTTAATACATCATCTCTAAGGATAATCATTCTGGAATCTGAACTTGTTTCTCTTATCTAGCTCCGCTTGACAATGATTTATGAACCAGAAAACAAGACAGCTTCATTTTCATAAAGCAAAGGGGACCTTCTGGGCCAGGAAACTTGTTTTGACTAGTAAGCCGAAGCAAACATGACATAAAAGTCAATACAACGGCACCACTGGGCTCTCATTTTACAGAGCGACTTTCTCCCCCAATCCGGCAGGATGGCAGCTGAAACAGTGTGCTATCCGAGAGTGATCTTCCTCTGCGCTAATTGCCGGGCTGGTGTGATCGGGACAGACACCGCCGAGAGAGAGGGAAATAAGCACACGTCAGTCATCTCCTGGAAACGTCAGTCTCAGTCAGAGAGCGGGAGCTGAAGCAATGTTCTAAAGGCAGCGTTTTGCAGTTCTTTTAGAAAACCCTTCGATGTCTTTAACGTACAGCCATGGAAATGTTATTTGCCTGATGGGGACACACTTTACCTACAGTAAAAGGTGTTCATCATGAAATTGCAAAAAAAAAATGATGTGCATGAGCCACACGAAGCATAACAAAGGCCGTCTTTTTCCTATACTCAATGGTAAATATGGGTCATTCCAGTGATAAACTCTTTGCCCGTTTAGAGATGAGGTAGGGCGATTTATCGGCACGGTGGGGCAGATGAACCACCATGGTTCATTCCTGAGCATGACCACTGATTTGGGGCAAGACTTTATATCCTCTGTACACCAGCTTTCTCCCCACTAAGAAGGGGATGATTAACAGCAGTGAGAACCTCACAGAGTTGTTGAGAGAGGGTGAAGTGGGATATAATGCTTTGTGTGCTTTGCATTGCTCTTGTTGTACAGTTTAGCAAATGTTACTGAGTGCCTGCCGCCTTCTTCTATCTCTTTCTGGAAAATGCAACAAAGGTGGAAACTCTTCCGAAGGTATCTGCTATTTTGAAAGGCAAGAAGGGGATTTCTCTGAATCCCCCGCAGTCATACAGCAGGGGTGACTGAAGTTACAGCATGAACACGGCGGGGGCAATGGGAGGTGGTGGCGTGAGCGTCTGAGTCACTCTGTGATGTGGCGGTAATGGAGCTACGTGCATAAAACAATGGGCATCTGAACGGACTGCGTTTGGCTGACTCCAGCATCTGAATAATTGGTTTAAAACCATAACCTGCATACGTACTGTTAACGACTAGCCATGTAGGGAAATAGTGCATAAAATACGAGAGATGTCGTATAATTCTCACGTACATTAAATAATCTCTGTCCAGCTTTCATGTAAACCTGATATGCTACAGAAACACACTGCTATTTGTGAAATGAAATGCACAGTTTAGAGGGGTGTCTTTTTTTGCCTACACCAAAGACTACTTGAAGTCATTTATTTTATTTTACTCTATTAGTAAAATCAAAAGAAAGAATTAGAGGGTACGCCTTAGGAGTCACCTCCACTGTTAACTCTCTGTTTATTTATCTATTGTTACTTTTTTAATTTTGAAATTTATATTCAAAACATGCATAAATTATATGCACTTATTTCATATAACTGGTGTTTCTAAAAACACCCGCATACCTCCCTTCCAAGGCTAAGAGATATGCGAACAGTGCGTTGAGGAATCTCTGGGCCCCTTTCCGACACATACCCACACCTTACTCTGCCCACCGCTCGTACCCTTGTCCTGAATTTGTGTTAATAATTCTCTTCCTTTTCTTTAAAGTTTTCCCCCCTTAATGTGGATCATCAGTCAGTATGAGGTTTAGATTTGCTTTGTGAAATTTTGATGTTAACGGAATCACACACGTGTATCTTCCTCTGTATTTCTGCCTTTGCTCACCGTGAAGTTTGCGAGCTTGGCCGCTGGTCACACGCATAGCCAGCTGTTCCTTCCCTTTCCCGCACTGTAAAGTTTCTATCGCACGAACGTAGCTCCCATTGTAGGAACATGCCACAGTTAGATATTGGATGAACACTTGCGTGGTTTCTCCCCTTATGCTATTCTGGATATCGCTGGGTACATTTATAAGAATTCCTGTAGGTTTACCTTTGGAAGCTAAATTGCTATGTTGAAAGGTACACACACACATTTCCAAATTATCTGACAAGGCCAACCTGTTGTCCAAGACGGTCACGTCAATTTATCTCCAGGCGGCAGAGGATGGGCCTCCCATTGTCCTATGTCTCCACCTCGCCAAAACAACGAGCAGGTTCATGGAAAAACAATTTAATCTAGGGACGCTAAGTCACCCAGGTGATGTTTTGATTTTACAATCAGTTGTCTCCCAGTCTGATGAATATGATGACGTTTAACTAAATTGTTCTCCGCTAATTAACTCAACGTTGGCGTTTTCTGTGGAGCACTGAAAGCTGGGTCAGGATGCCCGTCCAGGGCTTTGCCTGCAATCATTGGACCAACTAAAGTACCGTACAGACTCTGAAAGCCCCACGTCGGACACAGGGAGCTTGATTCCTCCACGGGCCATACAGACAATAAGGAGCCCGCCTCTTCTCCCCACGTTGGACACAGGGAGCTCGATTCCTCCAAGGGCCATACAGACAATAAGGAGCCCGCCTCTTCTCCCCACGTGCCGCATTGGGCGTGAGCCAGAGAAGGGTGTGACAACTCCCACCCAGGGCTTATGCCAAGGAAGGAGGAGCCCAAACAGTTACCTTTTGACTTGTTACCATAATGAAGGAAGACTACTCAGGTGATAGCAAAATCTCCTTTGAGCTCTAAGTTTTGCAATAGTGTCTTTAAATGTTAATGCAACCTTGCAGAGTAGCCATATAGAGCTGTTCAGACACGTGAATGCCCATAAATCCTCAATCAGCGATTTTGACTCATTCCTCTGGTGTTTTACACATCAAGACTCAACCAGAAGATATGTTCTCGGATAGGATCAAATGTTGTAAGCTTGGTAAACGTACAGACTTAAACAAGTCTAATTCATAATGATTTCTAGCAATAAATAGACTAAATGATTTTATGACCAGCCATGTGACTGATGAGGGAAAGTCGCGCATCGACAGGTATTAAAAATGTACTCATGTTAACTAGGCTGGGTGAACGGTCGCATATTCACAGGACAATGTCTTAGCACATCAAATTAATGGTTTTCCTACAGATGAAGAGGCATAAAATACTTTTAAAAGGTTAGGTTAGGTCCTCATGTGGTGACCAGACCCCACTGAAAAATACACGATTTAATCATTTCCTTCCTAAGAAAAATCAGCCCCAGTTACCATATAATGAATCCATCAGCACCAATTACTGTATTGACTATAAAAGTTGACGAAGTATGGATTTGACCCTGCCCTGTCTTCTTGCTCAGGTGGATGGAGGGATGGCCCAAAGGACGAACCACCCTCTCCTCCCTGAAAGGAGGCAGTGCGGTGGGGACAGAGATTTCAGGAAGGGATTTCTAAGCAAACTGAAACAAAACTATTAAGCTGACCAAATGTAAACTGACATGTCCACCTTGTGAAATATACTTTGGAATAATTGTACAAACGAGGAACATAAAGACCACGTGCGGCGATGGAAATAACGGTCCACATTCTCCCTGGGTTATTCTCAAAATGATATTTTGAATGGCTCGTGACAAGTATTTTAGGTGCACTGAAGTCACTTGTTCACAAACATTTCGGACTGCCTCCTGGTGTCTCTCTGTCCCCGTTAGCGTTATCGCCTTGACACCATCTGCGCGCCGTCTGGCTGTAAACACAGAGGCACGTGTGTAAGTCCGTGAAGAAAAGCAGGGACTGAACCCGTCCTGGATTGAGATGTCCTGGCGCCTTTTGGGTGGTGCGTGTTTGCTTCTCGCCAAGTGTCCCATTGGGCGGCCATGGGCAAATAGGAACAGAAACGTCAAGGTCCGGTGGGCGGAATCACAGACTCATTTGCTTACTGTAACAACCAATGTTTATTGATTGCCTGCGCACTAAGCTCTGAGCAAGGTGCAGCGATTCTGATGGACAGTGAAACACTCCAAGACCCCTTCATTTCTCATTTGAGGACGTGGTGGGGTGGGCAGGGCGCACGCCCAGGAAGCAGTTAAATCCACGTGTGGGGGCGTGCGCGGTAAATGTGCGGCATTGGTGCTGCCAGCAGGAGGCTCACGTTGTGTCCTGTGCCGTGTGTTTGACTCCACCCTCCTGTTAAGTTACAGAACAATTTGGCTGAGGTTTCATTGGAGGTAATGAAACTCCCCTGGTTGTGTGTGTGCCTGTGTGTGTGTGCATGCATGCTCATTCTTATTTTGGGTATAGATGTCGTGCTATTGTTGACAATAATTAAAATTTTACGATCAAGGTCATACATGAGAATATTTACAACGTTAGAAATAAACATGACCCCTATTAAGATGCGTGTCCTGTTTAAACATGAGATCAAAGCCAAGTTTATAATTTTATTGCACTCACAAAGCAATGCGTGTTTGTTTTTGAAATTTAAAACACTTATAAGACTGTTGCCCCGCTGGGTCGCTGGGTTACATTAGCATTGCAGATAGGCATACACGAGCCACTACGCTCCTCACCCAAAGGAAGAAAAAGCCTGAATCAACTTCTTGATTTTTTTTTTCAAATTAAATGTGGGTCCTTTTGAAACGCACTGTGAACTACAGACTATATTGCAATTTATGTTCGTTTATAAAAATGGGAGGTATGTATGTGCAGAAATTTCAAAGGCCTCTGATCTAGACCTCGTCTCCCTGGGACCTCCTACCAGCGTTTCGGGTCTGGACCGTGCCCCTCTTGCCCTCACGGGGAGCCCCCAGATCTTCGGGCGAGGAGTGCAGAATGGAAAACCGTTGGGCTCACGACATAGCTGCAGCAAGCGGCGAACAAGTGTACCCCAGAAAGCCATTCATTATGTTCTTGCAATCTCCTCTAAAAGGGTTGCCCACCCCTAACTACATATTTATCCATATTTAGTTGATAATCAATAAAGGAAAATGGTTGCATTATTTTGATTAAAATAGCAACGCTATGTGTTAGTATAAAACCGCACTGAAGAAGCCAGAAAAGGGGAGATAGCAGTTCATGCTCCCCTCCAGCCTATGATATATGATATTTTCAGGCTGTGAGGAGAGCAGACACATTAAGAAAATAGTGCTAATGATATTAAAGTACTTTACAAGGCTTGTTACTAAGAGCTGACAAACCTGTCAAGTGTATAATGTAGGAGGCTATCGTAACGTTCTCAGAAAACCATACCTCTACCCCATTTCACTGCAATCTCCTAATAATGGAGCCGCTATAAATTCTAGCCAGCAACGGGACAGAGCCGTGGCTTCTCACCCCGGTGTGAGGACATGATAAATATAAAAGAAAATGGCTGTCAGTTTTGGCGCCCGAACCTTATTACAAAGTCTTAATCTTACTGGCCTCAGCACCTTTTATCACCGCCTTGTTATGAGCTGATGGCTTTTTTATTTGCTAGGAGATGGAGGATGTGTCATTTGATGTCCTTTTATGTAGCCACTGCTCTGTCCTCTCATGAAAAAAAAAACATTTTATATGTTTATTATAGTAACCGATTAAATGCAAGACTCACGCAGTGGGCTCAGGTATTGTGTGCCTCGGAGGGATCGGAGTCCAGATTTCAATACGTCATCATGAGTGTTTATGTGAACGGGACGCAAATAGGAAATTAATTTTTCTGGGCACTGGAGATGGAGCAGTTGCAATAGTCACGGTTGTTTATTCTCGCTGTTATTGTTGTCGGGACCGGTCAGTGTGGGTTCCAAGGTCAGCCGGAAATCCCAGCTCTCACTTTTCTTTTCACTCTTTAAACTTCCAGCTTGAGGAAGGAGGCCCTGTAAACACAGTCCGGCTCCCGCTCGGCTCAGGTTCCATCAGCTTGCTCCTTCCGATGAGATAAATGGCGATCATCTAAATATTAGTCTGCAAATCTCGCAGCTCACTTCCCATCTCGCTCCAGTCCGGCAGACAAGAGTCTGAACTTCCCTCGCATTGCCGACCCGGCCGGAACCTTTATCCCCCAGACCTGCTGCAAAGTGCCTGCCTGGGTACCCAGGATGGGCAGCTTCCAGGCTGTGGCCAGAGACTCCATCTTATCTTCACTTTGTGTCCGTGAACTTCCACAGCCCCAAGGGGCTCTCACGGAGAGCTTTATCCTGCCCACTCTGTCTGCCGGCTGAGAATCGGGTTCCCAAGTGGGAAAATGACCGATTTTGTTCGGGGGCTGGACTTGCATGCAAACTGATATATGTCTCAGCATATGTCTCTCTTCACCCAAGGCTTTTGCGTCCAAAGTCAAAGGCCAAGGGTCACTGGAGATTTATTCCTCTATATCTGGTAGGAAATTGCCCAGTGGGTCACTCCTGTTACGTAGGTCACGTATCCTCTGTCATGGAGGCACCATCTATGGGGAGCTACCAAGACCGATTTAAGACAAAATTTCCGTCACATGACTGAGACCTCCTTTAACTACATCCCACCCAATACCTGCCCTAAGTATTTGACATAATACATTTTTCATTTTACTAAAGGGACGGAATAAGCCAGTAAACAGGGCATTGTAGACACACAAGTCACTTTCTCTCCTTGTCAATTACATTGTGAGAAGTTGGCTGAGCTACGCAGAAGCCCGTTTTGTCCTGGGATCCAGGCCTGGCCCATGAGCAGGGATGGCACACACCTGAGGTCCTTCTCTTTGAAAACGAAAGTATCCGAGTCCTTCCGTTTCCTGAATGCACTTGACGTGTGAGAGTTTACGGCTCCTGGAGTCGGTTCAGCACCTTGACATTTCCCGCGTCACTCTCTGCTGCAGGAGTATTTATGCTGAAAACGCGGCGTTGGCCCGAGTGGTCACCGAAACGGGCCCTCCTGCGCTTGTTCCTGAGAGAAGCCATTTGTGATTTGCCACTGTACGAGGAGGAGGAAAAAAAACTGATGAAAAACCTAATACATCGGAAAAGGCAAATTGCATGTCTAGAAATTTAATTAAAAGGAAATAGCCCTCCCTGTATAAAGGTTGGCAGTCTCCTTCCCGGTCTTTTAAGAGCTCCTCCTCTTCCCTCCTCTTTCAAGAACAAAAAGTACTTGCCAGGGAAATCCACACAAGCATAGCAATGAGAAAGGACAGCCTGCTGCGGACCACTCGGGTCCTCGGCCTCTCGGGAGACGGGACCTGGTTAATGGGTCTGTAGGATAGGGCAGCCCCTCTCGCTGACTTTGTCTATGCCGCACCCCGCCTGCCGGCCAGGGGGGCCCGCTCTAATAATGAGAGCGTTCCCTCCCATCTGAATCACACATTGTCATTTGCAAACATTTTGCATGTGTGATTTTATGTCATCTCTCAAGCACCCTCTAATGTAAGTTAATGTAAACATAAATATTCCCATTCATCAGACAAGAGGATTGGTGATGCGTCTCCAGATAAAACCCGGGACGTCCAGTTAAACTGAGATTTCAAGTAAAAAACAAACATTGTATTAGTATGAGTTCCATTCTCGAGAGTTCATGGAACATTTTTCATCCTAAAAAAAAAAAACCACTTGTTGTTTATCTGAAATTCAAGTTTCACTGGACGTCCTGGATTTTTATTTGCTTAATAAACAAGCCTCCGGTGAGGCTCCAATAAGACTTTGCCAGTTTAGACAAGTCATAAGTGGCAGAGTTGCTATTAGATAGTATGAAAATTGCCAACTCTTAGGCTGATAGATATTATCTCATGCAGTCCTGACAATGTGATGACATGCTTCTCCTGACCCAGACAAGGAAACTGAGGGGACCAGGGAGTAAGTAATGTGCTCAAGGTCACTCAGCTGGCAGGGGAGGAGTGCGGCCTGCGACCCATGCTTTCAAGCAGGCTGCCCACGTCTGGGAGCTGGGCTCCTGGCTCTGCCTTGCACGCTCCGGGCTAGACACTGCAGACTCCAGAAAGCCGGTCGTCCGGAGGCTGGGTATGCATGGGGTGTCATCTCCCCTTGGCAGCACTGTTTGAGTGAGATTTCACCACGAAGGGCATCTTCAGCAAACTGCCTTTGCCCTACGGCTGAGAAGGTCAACAGCACGGAGGACAGTCTGACTGGCACTGAATGAGAACCAAGGCGCAGAGGTTGGGCATGCTGCTGGTTCGCACTCCTAGGAGACCACGTGGGGGAGCGAGCGTGGGCAGCCGCGGCGTGGGCGAAGCTGAGAAGGTCTTCAAGCACGTGCATGTGGCGGAAACCAACAACATGTTCAAAAGACGCCAGGATCGACAGACACAGTTGTTGTGCCAGAAATCAGATTGCTGCCACACATACACGAATCACCCCCAAAGGGAGAACAGGGCGAGAAGGGAAATGAACTTCAGAGAGGAAGCTACGTTGTCCTTTCTCGGTCTCCGAGATCTGCACTGCACCGTACACCTTCGAGCTTTTAGTTTTCCTCCTGAGCTTTTAGCTCCTGCTCTCTCTCAATCACCAGCAATATTCCTGGAGGATCTCTGGACACCCAGACGCCACGGCACACAAATGACACTGCTACTCAGCTATCTTTTTGCTTGTTTTTCTGTCAATATGCCATTGGGTGTTTGATGAATCAATATTGGAGCCATAGTTTTGCAGAAATCTCTGTCATGCTGCCCAGCACTCTTACTGAACCATCAATGCAGTTTCTTTCTCCTCTGCCTATGCAGCCTCTTTTAAAAATGTCACTGTCTTGATTAATTTTCTGTCCCCTTTCATGTTTGGATGACATACGGGAAACAATCCTCTCAGGAGAACCGACTTCCCACACCCTGACTATTTCAGGGGACTATAAGTCAAGATGAAAATTAGCGCGCCCCTCAGAATCCTCACACTCAGGAAGTGGGAGATGCTTTAATTACCCTGTTGTGACAATCTAGTAATCACATGACTAGCACTGCGGCCATGCATTCACACAGCGACAGACAGAGCATCGACAACAATGCTAAGCGGTATGCTTTATGGCTATTTACATGAAGCAGGATCACTGTCTTCTCCCAGCGCTGTGCGTGATAAACTGCACCCGATTTCTCCCGTGAGTTTAAAACAGAAGTCTACTGTAAATATGCCCGGCTGGTGAACTGCTTTAAAAATCCCCCTGGTCTCACTCTGTTCCCAGCCCCACCCCGTCCAAGGTTACAGCTGAGCTGTGAGACTGGAATCGGGACGCAGAAGGGCATTTCAGAAGGAAAGGCAAGGAAAAGCCTGACCCTTGAAAGTGAGGAAGAAAAGATGGGCGAGGGTGGAGGGAAAGGTGGGCAGACAGACGTGCTAAGCCTCCTTTCCCTAAGCTGCAGTCAGAGGGAAAGTGCGTGTCGCTAGCTGAGGGCGCTGTGAAGGGCAGAGGTCCGTTCATGCAGCTCCCTGTTCGGAAACTGGTGGAACACTGCAGAGCCGGCACACACCACCTGGAGGCCGGCGCGACACGGCAATCTCGGGGTGCCAGCAGCATGAGGGGGGAGGAGAGCAGAGTTGACTTTCCCCAGGTTACCTTCAGCTATAAGGGAATGGGCCCCATGTAGAGAAGCACCCATGTGACCCCTGGAGAGGGGGCACCAAAGTAGCCCAGTGAGGGAGAGGCAGGCAGCCTGCCACGGGGCACACAGGGGCCAAGAGGCAACGTGACTCCGAAGCAGAAACCATCAAATGCACAACCAAGACCTGGGGCCAGATGAGTGGCGGGTGGGACAGTGACTCAGAGGAGCAGGTCGCACTGTGAGAGGGGTGACGTGAGGCTGCTTGGGGAGCACCCATGGGCCCTGATGAGGAGGATGAAGCAGACTGTCGGTTAGAGCAGGTACCGGGCACAGCCAAGGCATGTGTCCTTCCCACGGGTGTCCCCTGTGCCGGAAGCAGCCCGGAGCAGTAACTTGGTGGGAGAAACACTCCGAGGACACAGAAACATCACCTCTCCTTGAGCCTCCAAAACGAAATAGTTGTCCAGACAACAACTCCAAGAAGAGAAAGGAGGATGGGGTGTCTCCAAAGGACTGGCTGTTTCATCTACAGGAGATTACATTGTCTGTCTACAGGAAAAAAAAAAACTATTCCAATGAGACTGTTGAGATCTCCAGAGTGTTCTCTAATGTGTGACCCTTTCCCCTCCACAAGGCAGAGGGAGCAAGGGCCCGTGAGAAACGCCAAATACTTTAATACAAAAATAAAGAAAATGTATGAATTCTGCACCAGGGAGTGTTCTGTGAGTATCTGCATGATCCTGTTACACTTGTTTATGTATTATGTAAGTGTGAATTTCAAAGACCTCAACTCTTTATGAGCCAAGAGTTGACATACTCAAGGAGCACCGGAGAAGCGGGCGGCCTGGAGGAGAGCAGGCGCTTCAAACGTATCCCTCTCTGCAAACAGCGCTGTGATTATGTGTGAGAGACGTTTGGCTGGAAGGCGCTCTCAGCGAGCGCGGCCGCGGTCTCACTCCTCTGGGGCGGGGCTTGATGGGAACCTCTCCTACGGAAAGGTTTAGTCCCGGAGTTCCTCAAGTGTTTTCAAGTGACACATGGCAAGTGACCAAATGTTCCAGCCCACACTAGCATGCAGGGAAGGATGGCATCCTGTCCTGCAAACCTACGTGAACAAAACAGTAAGCCCTTCCTAGAGAACATAAAAGAACACCTAAGGAAACGGAGAGTGGAAGTGAATATCAGACAGAAAACTCTGATAGAAAACGATATAAAGTTTCCTAACTATATTTCCTATGAGTTAATATAATTCAAACCAAAATTACAGTGCAATACTTAATGGCAGTCGACTAACTGACTCTAAGAAAACATATACAAAGACAGTCAAGAAAGTTTAGAAAGCAAGGACATGAATGAGATGCTAGTTGATTAGGTCACAAACTTAGTTTTTAAAAACTATGTTATTTCAGGATCATCATCTCCAATACTATTAGCATGCAAAAGCCAGAGCACTAAAATTCTAATGCCAGTTGGAAGAAAAGTTAACAATGAAAAATACAGCCCTGGCTGGTGTAGCTCACTGGATTGAGCGAGGCATAAACCAAAGGGTTGCTGGTTCGATTCCCAGTCAGGGCACATGCCTGTGTGGTGGGCCAGGTTCCCAGTAGGGGGCGCATGAGAGGCGACCACACACTGATGTTTCCCTCTCTCCTTCCCTTTCCCCTCTCTCTAAAAATAAATAAACAAACTTAAAAAAAAAGAAAAATACAGGGTGGGATAAAAGTAGGTTTGCAAGTATGTGCATTGTATTGTATTATGGAAAATAATACAATAATTAACATATAATAGTACAAGAATGAACTGTGTTTTGTGTACTCACTACTGTAAACCTACTTTCGCCCACTCTGTATAATAAAAGATAATAGCAATGCAGATGTGAGACCATTGATGAAACCACCCACAGTGACAATGGCTCCTAGGTTGTGTGTGTGTTCCTTCTGGACCTGGCACTGTGCCTCATGCTTTGTTGAACTCTGCCAAACACAAGCCACTATCCCCACTTCACACATGAAGTAGCCGGTGACCACAAGTAGGTTAAGTAGTTCCCTAATAAGTGGCAGACGTGGGATCTGAACCCGAATGCCTGGCTGCAATCTTGTGTTCTTGTGACACTGGGTCAGGCTCCCTCTATCAACAGCGATCTCAGGATGGAGCTGCAAATTATGAGGGAAGCCCTTGGCATTTTATTCCCCATGATAAAAAATCATTTCTTCAAGGAACCGGGCCAGCACTTAATCAGTATTTGCTACATGCTATCAAGCTCATTTTCATAATGGTTGTTTCTAGTGGACAACCAGGCATAAAAGTGCTATCCCTCGAAAATGAGGCCACAATCCAGTTAAAACAAAAATGTCTTATGGAAGGTATGCTTTAATTTAATTTAAGTCTTGGAAAACAGCGTGCCCAAAAATGACTTCTGCGAATCACGTACAGGGTCTGTCATTTTGCATTGACCTCCACGGGCCTGAAAGAGATCGTGCTGGACTTGGGAAGCTTATGAGAATGATATTAAAGCCGGTAACATTTTTAAATCTTATTTTGTATCTACTCTGATTTTTACTTCACTGTGCACAGTTCTTGGAAGCAATGACATTATAGAATATTCTTAGAGACCTACTAGTTTTCTTGTTAATTAGAATTTGTCAAGGTTAATTCAATAATTCACTGTAAAGGTAGAATACATATTCAAATACAGTGAGGAGTAATGCATTCAGAAGAATAGTTCCCTCCATATTTTGATACTGAGTAGATTTTATTTTAGGTTTTTTTTTAAGTGTTAAAGGCCTAGCACTCAGTTTATCAGAATTTGCATAGTTTTTAGCATCTGGAATAACTTACTTTCATTAAATCTTACATTGTTGACTATAACTCTTCTATAATCTCTCTTATTTTAACTTCCACTCTTCAGTAATCTTGTAATAGAAATTAACCTTCTTTTCTATGTGGTATCACCTGCTGTGTGGGTAGAAGGCAATTCTGCATCATACATTCTACGTACTGCACTTCACACTGGCCATTCTCCACGAGTGCGGGGACCATCAATGGCTGGAATAATTAATAATGCATCACTTCAAAAATAGCTTTTAAACAATGTAAATATTGAAGTAATCTTAAAAAACACTATGGCATGTGAAATGCATAATTACCATCTTCTAGAAAGGTGAAAAGTTATAAATGCTATAGCACTTTAGTATCCCTAACCAACATGTTTTCAAAACTTCAAGAAAGCGAACAGCTTCATAGTTTATCAAAGTATTATTACTACAGTTTCCTTGGAACCTAGAACTCATTCCCCTCTGGAATGACGACCACGTGAGAGCAGCCAACGTTTGCCAAGTGTGTTTGGTGTTCGTGGGAGACCACGAACTTTTTATGGGCACTATTCACGCAGGTACTTGCACACGTCAATGTACTCAGGTTAAGTTTTGTGCATTAAAAAATAATAGTGTAGCCTACTAGAGTAGTTAGCATAGTTCTTTTTTCTTTACTTCTTTTTAAAGACACACAGTGGGCACTAAGAATATAGACATGTGGCCAGAGGTTTCACGGTGGCTTGTATTTCAGCATGAAATTCAATATTTGATGGTATATTAGTTTCTCACTTGCATTCGCAATTTTTTACATGAACTGGATTATGCATAGCCTAGGATTGGGGGGAGACTGTATACAAATGAAGTCTCATTGCTGTGAACAATTTGCTGCCTCAAGGTAAAATGCCAAAAAAAACCCCTGAAAACTTTTGCTGTATTCGCAGTCGTTATTTTAATGTGAATCTATTAAAATCTATTCAAATAAAGAGCTCTGAGACAATAAACTCTTTAAAATATTATTCTGAAACAAATACTGCATTTTAAAGTAGGCTAAATGGGCAAGCTCCTTCACGGCCATATAGTTCCCTATGTATGACTTTCTCATTGCAACAAAAAAAAGGCACCTTCTGTAAATGCCCTTTTCAAAAATGGGGGAGAACAATTTCCGCTCCAAATTAGGTTTCGCACCGTCTCTGCCATCACAGCTGAATTATTAACTTGGCTAATCAGTATGTTCCCTTCACAGACATTGGAGAGGGAGACTGGTCCCACTCCCTGTCCAAAATCTCACCAAATATTGATTGGTAAATTTTTATGTTTAAAATGAAAGCAATATTGAACACACCTAATACTCCATTATGTTTTATAAGTGACGCAAACTACTTACAACCCCGAACTGGTGTATTTCATGCTAGCTGAAACACAAGAATTTGGTCTATAGTTCCTATAATCTGCATTTTACAACTGAACAAAAATCCACCCCCCGAAAACCCTCTGTAAAGAATTTTTTAAAGATGTATAATTAGTACACCTGCCTCAAATCCTTTGATGGGTTTTTGGTTCATTTCTTGGAAGAAGTGTTCTTTCTGGCTGTTTCTTTTTTAATCAAAGCTACTCTGCTGAATTGCCTTCCCACCAGACCTCAGAATATCAGCAAAGGCTGGCCCTGGCTTTGTCACGATTTGAATATTAACAGTCGTGGTTTTACAGCCCTTCCATGTGAGTGATGCACTGCAACTTCCCCCAAGTCAGCCGTCATTTCTCCCCTTCCTCAGTCGGCCATGGCCCTTGAACGTTCGCGTGGTGTCACCGTGAATGTGCTCGGAGCAGAGTTATATGGCGTCATTTGGAGAAACATTGCGTTAATAACCAGAGTTCAAGGGCAAAGGATATAAACGGAGCAAATTACAAGTCTGAACAGATATATAGCTTTTGCTAAAAGGGACACGGGCTGCTACTTTATTTACTGGGCACTGGAGTACTTGCGGAAGGTGCCGGAATGCACCAAGGCATTTTTAAACGACCACATCACAGCTTAAGAAAACAACCCACATTTCCAGACTAAAGAGAAAGCTAGTACAAGGATCAATGATTCCGAGTTCCCTAACGAGAGGCTACGATGTGCCTTAAGATTCTGGGGTAATTTCACAGATGGTGATATTATTTTATGTGCCACGAGGAAGAGAAGGCAGAAGTCTGCTGGAAACCTAAAGTCATTTGGTCATTTGGAACTGCCACTTAGCCCAATTTAGTCGCAAACTTCTTGCTATGATATTTTAAACCAGGGTTACCACCCTAGTTCAAAACCAACACCTGCAAGATGGATTTGTAAAAATGCTAAATGTTCCTATGTTGACTTTAGACTACTTCAATAATTACAGACAAGGAGAACCAACAATTCAAAAGAGGAGAGAGAAAACCAATTTTAAAAAAAGGACTTCATTACTAATCAAAGGAAAGAGAAATCAAAGAAATAATCTCCACCTGCTACGTTTTTGTTAGTATTCTCAAAAAAACACCGAGAATACTGTAAAACATGTGATCTAATATTTTCCTCTTGGTAAGATGGAAAGCTGTTAGGTCTGTAAAGCAGCTTGGAAACTATTACAAAGATATCAAATATTCCTAAAGCATGGCTGTTTCATTTAAAAATGTACTTGAAACTCAATCATTTGAAACACAGAAATTTTGTCTTAAGATGTTCCTTATTGTATTATTTACTTTACTAAAATCTAAATATCCAACAATGGGGAAATGTTTAAGCAAATTATGTATATGCTCAATGAAAATGACGCAGTTATTAAAATTGATTAACAGTGATTAATATTCTCTACTAATATTAAAAAGTTCTTTTGTCATACTATATGAAAAAAACCCCACAGGGTTCATAGCTACTCTTCTGTAAGTATTTAAGCATATAAAAAAAATTCTAGGAAGAAACGTGCGTGAATCTAATTTATGGGTGCATTTTTTTACATCAGTGTTAGCCTCCCGGGATTACATTTCTTTTAATTTTTTTTCTGTTCTCTAAAGTTACTGTTACACTACTACAAAATGGTATGTAAAAGGGAAATGCATCCATATAAGTTCTCCCCCTCACAACTCACTCCCACTCAGCCACAGTGATGCAAAGCACACCTTTGTGACATGATTCAACCACACCTATTGCTGTTTTAAACGGGGCTTTCATTTTCTCAGTGATGCTCAGGGCTGGGGCAGAGGACAGCCTTCTGCCCTTCCACAGCGCAATGAGGTAGAATAAGATTTCCCCGCTATCAAGAAAAAAAAATCCCACTATTTTCTCCCAAAGATTTTGCTCTCAGAAGCAAATGAATCAGCGCACGGGCAGGACTGACGCATTCCCTGGCGCGAAATGTATTACCCTCGGCGCTGCGGCTGGGACTGGAGGAAGCGCGTGCCGTGGACGGGCTTGTCCTTCAGCTGCCAGAGAGGGGCTGGATGACACAGTAGCTCTCCTCCAGCCCCAGTCCGGAGCGGCTCCCCAGTCCACGCCTCCTGTTCTCCGGCTGCCTGCTCCCATCCCTACTCTTAGCCCAATGCGTTTTCAAAAGCACACTTCTCAAATCGAATTGCCTAACACCGCATGCTGGCCTCTTTTCGCAAGGGCAAACAAAACCTAGTCCAATTGCTCAGGCGTTCTCCACGCGCAAAAGGTAGATGAGCTATGAATATTATGCACGTTCAAATGTGCAAAATATATGTACCACACACATTCTAATGAATATTTTTGGAAAAAAGTTTGATAGCATTTAATAGGAAATGTCGCATATTTTTATCTTGCACAGAGCATTTTTTAAAACTGTTTTCAGTGCTAATGTTGCCTGAGATCAGGCAGGCCATGCTCAGGACTGACTTCATACGGTTTCTCGGAGGCTGACTGGGTCGTTCACACATTTGACAAACAGGAGCTAGAAACTGATTTGGAAAGGGAAGGCTCGGGGAGTGTTGTGATGGTGGAAGTATTCGTCAGACATCAGCCCTAAATTATGCAGGGTTGCTCGCCCTCCACTTTCCCAGAGTGCGTTTTCCTTTCTCCCACAGAGATACAATAGAAACTAATCTTCCAGATCTAACCGTCCGGAGCCGGGTCCTTCTGTGAGGCCTCCTCCTCTGGGCACCAGGCGCAAGGCCGCACGGGCCGCGCGGAGGCAGCCCCTATTCACATTCGCGGGTCCCCGCCGTTCGGACCGCAGCGGGCCGACAGGCCATCCATCATCCCCGCTCCTCCCTGCGCGCGCCCTGCGCCACCGCCAATCGGGCGGCAGGTGGGGCCGCACCTGCGGGACAGCCCTCCGTTTTCCTCCGCTCTCCCCCGCGCCGCCCCGGCTGGCGGCGCCCAAGCCAGCCCCTGCGCTCTCCCAGGCCGGAACCGGACAGGTACGCTCGGGTGTCGGGGCAGTGTGCGCACGAGACCGCCGCCGGTGGCCAGGCAGGCGGCGGGGACGCGGGAGGGGAGGACGCAATCCCCCTTATCCCACATGGCTGCCTTGATTGGTCTGCCACCCGTGTGCGTGCGCGTGTGCGTGTGCGTGTGTGTGGCCTCACGGACCCTCCCTGGGTCTAGCCTCTAAAAAGTGGAAGAATTATGATGCTTACCTTCGGAAGGGAAGCGGAAGGGAGGACACATTTTAGTGACAGAATGCGTTGCCTCTGGTCTGTTTCTCTGACAGTGTGCACCCCTGGTGGAGTTTGCTGCTAACTCTGAACTCGGCCTGGCCCCTGCGTACACTTCTGGCAGCGTTCCCCCGCCACCTAAGGGAACAATATTAAGACAATGCTAATAACTAGTCTCTATAGGATGCAGAAACTCCCCCAAATAGAAACCTAACCCCTAATAGAAACTGAACCTACATCTCAAGGGCCATAAACACAGATCGTAATGATTCAAAAAAAGTGCTGAACCTCAAACCACCAGGAAGCCTTCATTTTCCAGATAGGCAAACCAATCAGACAGCAACCACCTTGCCTGCGAGGGCTGTCCTGTGGAGGCAGCTCTGAGTGCCGCTGTACCACGCCACGTATGGATTTTATAACTGGGTTCCATGCTTCCCAAACACGGGCTTCATCGTGTAGTTTGAGAACAACTGAGGGCAGCTGAATCCCCACCCCTCCCTCTTTTATGTTCTGAGAGTATATCTGTGTAGACGTTAGTTCTGTCCGGGCAAGGCCTTGAAAAAACAGTCAGTGTTGCTGGTGGCTTCAAGCCTTGAAGGTTTCTCAGAAAAACACATTTCTCTGGGGAAAAAAAAAAACAGCAAACACAGCAGCCAGCACCAAGCCCCAACCTTCCACCCCTGTCTTGCTTCAGAATCATAAATCATGGAAAGGAGAGAGAGAGCATGACTCCAGCTTTCCTGCCTTTAACAACTGCAAGTGGTAACGCCAGAAAGGAAGGGAAGCAAGCATGTGGGCCGGCGCCCCTGGCTGCAGGCGGGGCGCGCCCTTGGGAAGCTCCAGGTCCCTGTCCGTCAGAGCCTCCCAGGGCGCAGCAGGGGCCCTCCTCCAGGACAGCAATTCTTACCCCTGGCTTCACAGGAGAGCGCCCTGCTCTTGTCTTTGTTGTCATTGTTGTTGGTGTTCAGAAAGTGCCCGTGCCTAGAGCCACATGTGGATTCTGTTGGCCTTGTGTGCGGTCTGGACAGAAGGAGCTTTTCCAGCCACTGCAGTGCTCGGCCCCTGGCCCACAAGTCGGTTCTGTGGCTTCATGGGGTACAATCGTCGCCCCTCCTTCTCTCTTCACCACCTGCACCCCAGCCCCAAGCACACACACATAGCCAACATCGGGTAAACAAAGTCTGTCTGTCTGTCTCTCTCTCCTTTTTTCTGATTCATAACTCGCTCATTAGCTTTCTGGTCTATTTATTTCAGGTGCTAAAAACGTATCACTCCTCTTCTGAATATCCTGAGAGCAGCTTTCATTTCTTGCTATTGATGCGGTCATGTTTTTCATTATTATTTAAAAGACGGCCTCCTGGCAGGGAGGAGGGAGGGCAGGTGAGAGGTATGCCGAGGACTTTTGAAGTCTAGAACGTGTTGCCCAGCACTTGGAGGAATTCCTCCTCCGGCTGTGACTTTGGTCTGTCTGCGCGGGGCCCACCTGAGCCTCTGAAGCTCGCCCACCAATGTCTGGCGGCACGGTTTTTATGAGCATAGCATTCTTCCTGGTCACTAAAGTGGAACTGGAGTTTCTCCTTCCCTGCATCTTTCTCGCCGCCTTTCTGGGTTATGTTGCACACTTTTCCTTGAGAGATAGATGATCTGTTCTTTGATTAGACACCCTGACCTTTTACGGGTGTTGATCATTGATCTCCATCTGGGCTGGACAGAAAGCTCTTGACCCTGAAAAGTTACCTCACCGCCAGCACCACGGGGAAATTCAATTTGTGTGGCCACACAGCCACGGCGGCAGGACTCCTCCTCAATTAGGATTTCTCGCGTGATTATTTTAGTTTTATTAAGCAGGCGGTGGCCTCTGCTTTCCAGCTCTAGCTTTTAGTTACAGTAATCAATTTTTCAGTGTAACTGGCTGTAATTGTTGGCTGGGATATTGAGCTTTCATGGGTTTAGACATAGTGTGTGCTCAGGCGGGGTCTTCTCCATACCTCACAGACAGACGGGTAATAATACCATACATTAATACCTCCACATTGGTTTATGTGTGTTTGACCACAATGCAAGCATAATTATTTTTGCCCAGTAAAAGCTATTAGAGATCTATTTGGTAGGTTTTACGATCAATAGCTCCTGTGATATTTGTGTAGCAGCCACAGAATAATCAATTGAAGGTCATATAAAGTAAATTACCATCCTCCTATAATGATTCTTTTTTCTAGATGAGAACTGGGTTTTATTATTTCATCAGGATCCTCTCCCGACGCATGCTCTGTTTGTGAAAGGCAGAGATGAAAGTTGGGAGTGTGTTTTGCACATAGTATTACTATCCATTACTTGAATTTATGTTATCGAGTTATTGAATTAGTGGATTCACACTGGAATTCCTTCAAAACCCTTTCTTATGTACTCCGTGACACAGTTAATAACAGTCACGAGCAAATGGGCGTCTTTTGCTGCATGGTGGAGTGAGTCACTTTGCAAAAGTCAATCTTTGTAGCTGTCTCTTTAAAGCAAATTTAGAGTTGGTTAAATGTGTTATATTGACAGTGTGACCGAGCTCCTCTCTTCAAGCCCTTTCGGAGAGTGACTGGTGAACTAAGCAGGAGAGGGAGTCAGGAATGCTGAATACTAATGCACTGTCCACCTTAGCTCAAGGTGAGCCTGGAGACAGGCAGAGTGGGGGTGGGGCTCCACACCTGCCTTCCTGGGGGCCTCTCCCGCACCCAAGATGCCTAACCTGAATTTCAGACTTGCAGCGCGAGCCGGGGCAATGGCCGTGCCTCTGTAGAAGATTGCAATTTGCCAACCGGAGGCACGCAATCCCCCAACTGTCTTAAAGGGACCCATTTCCAGAGTTTAGCCTTTCTTTTTGAGGGTGCAATCAGTTGTGCACTGAAAAACTGAAGCCACAGTTGGATAACTGCGGGCACAACAGGCCACGAGAGGCCTCTTTGCTCCAAATTTTGTACCTGCAACTAATTGCACTCGCAGAAAATGGGAGTGTGGTAGGAGCTTTTTTAAAAATTTGGGCCAGTAAATTCTCCATGGAGGGACTAGGGGAGGAGAGAGACAATTACTCACTTTCTCAAAGACAAAGGCAGATGGAGATATCCTTTGCCTCGCACACTCTGTCTGGTCTGCAGAGCCTGGGTGGGAGCCAAGGCCCAGGTACCACGAGTGTGCCGATCAGCTGGGACGTGACCAGGGAATCTGTGACAGGTCACCAATGTACAAGCAATAATCTGTTGAAAAATACAGTAGGAAAAATATCGGTGAGTTTGTGACCATAACCTGTGATAAATTGATGAAGCATTTTAGAGTAAGTGGCAAAAGGCACTTCGTTTCCTGTAAAGAAATGCTTATTATTGCTGTCACTTCTCATTTGCTTTGGGGACAATAAATGCACATGTTAAGATGGAGTGCGTCTAGATTTTATCAAATGGCAAATCAGGAGTCATTTTAAGTTTATATATAACACATATTTATGTATTTACCCATGTATGAATATATTTAAACAAATTATACGGTGTGTTTTCATTCACATATATACACCTGCACATATATATATATGTGCACGTAGGTTACATGCACACACATATTTCATTTACATTTTTATGAGCCTAAAACTAGGGTGGTCTGCGGTCTGGGTCAGTCCCAAGTTATTTATAGTGGCTGACCCTCCGTGTGGAGGGGCTTGCGGAGCTGTGTCACAGGGACCCCGTCCTACCATCTACTCTGTACAGGGTGGTGACAGACAAACGGAGCCTGAAACCGAGAACACGTTTCGAAAGTTTGCAAATGACCATGAATGAAGCACTCAGTCTGGAGATTAGAAATCAAATATGAAAACTAGCCCTGGAAATGTGAGACAGTGTTCTTACAGAAATAGCCTGAAATGTAAGCGGATCCCACCGACAAGTTGCACAGCCGAATCAAACAGGGGCAGGCCCAGGAATGAGTGAGGAGTAGCACAGTAATAGTTAACCAGTAAAGGGGTCCAAAGCACCACGGCAGACCGGTCTTGGAACTCCACCATGAAGGGCCAGAAGTCAGAACGTGAAAAGCCAGGAACTGTGCCTTGCCTTCTTCAATTTATCCACCCCTCTCTATTGCAATGTGGGCCTAAGTCAGATTTTGAAATTTGAAGTTTTTTCCCCATAGAACAATGCTAAAGGGAATTGTTACGCTCTCCCACAAGCTTCCTTTAAAAATTGGCTCTTAATGTAAGTAGCAAACTCAACGACAGAGTCCTGGATGCATTTTGGTACAATAATGGCACTTGTTTCCATCTAGGTGTGTTGGCCTGGAAATGTCCTCTCCTGGGAGAATGCCTTCCGGAGAAGAAGGGCCACTGGAAACGCAAATTAACCCTCAAGCAGCTTTTCAAGGGCCACCCAACCTGCACCAAGATGGGGACCTTGGAGATGGTATAGTATGAAATGATCTATAGGGGAAAAAATAGGACTATTTTTCTTCAGAGAAAAAAGTAGTACGAATTTGGGAAATGGACTTAAATGAGAAATAATTTCATATGCACAGAACTATGTCCTATGAATCACAAAAGTTAAAAAAAGAGTTTTTACAAACAACACAGACAAGCTACAAACATATCCAACCTTAAAAGTAAAAAGAGCCCTATGCAAATGAGGCATTACATGCACTGCTGTGGTTGGAACACGTTGATGATGATAAGGGTGACAACCATTAAAATCGCTTCCTTCCAAGTTCCTGTAACAACCCACACCCTCTAGCATCTCTTGGGACTTGCCTTGCGAACCCCAGCCCTGGATTAGTAACCCCACCACCTGCCTTCCCATACCTGCACCGGCAGCTGCACTTGGCGAACGTGGTCTGACCCTGGCTAACCTTGGTTTTGCTTCAAGAATAAAATCCCGAGCCTCAAAGGAAGTCATACCACCTCCCTGCAGCTCTACTGGGTTTCCCCACGAAGCTGGACAGTTTAAAAAGTCCATGCCTTCTCCAGTCTCCTGAAACTTCAGGTCGCTCTAAGCTGCCCTGGCTTCAAATGTCATCTGGAAAGTAGAGGCCATCAGTTGGGAATGTCTCATCTTTTCCAAAATTTTAAATATTAAAAACTCAGCTGCCTCTGCACTGTCTCATCTTTTTCCCTTCAAAATTGCAATGGATGCAAAAGCGCCCGCTGCTTTCAAAGGCCAGCCCTGTCAGGCAGGTCTGAATCCCAGCCCCTCATCCTTCTCAAGACGGTTGGGGACTTCGGTCCCTTGCTCTCCTGCATCCCATACTCTTTCTTTACTGGATCGGCTTACAAACGCCACAGTATAAACACCTAAACAAAAAAGCACAAAACACAAATCAAACTCTCTCTTTGGCAGAAGATGACAGCTGATCTCTAATATCTATGATCCCCCTTCTCCTTTGATTAAAGAAACTATGTTTCGGCCTGAGCCCATAAACACCTGTAACAGACACCATTCTTCAGGCTCCCCAAACACTGTGTCCACACGGGAGGGAAACAAAACAAAGGAACCCCAAACAGTGTAAATGAACCGGCTTCTGAAAGAGGGATTGGAAGAGCTTTGAATGGGCGTGTCCTGTAACAACGTATTGCCTGGGGACCTGCCATTTTCAACAGGGTAGAAGCAGGCATGGAGAGCAAGAAGAGAAGATTTTACTGGAAAGAAAGGTGACAACTGCGTGGTTTTCTGTGGGCTGCAGGGTGTCAGGGGCCCCTTGGAAGACGTTAAGAGTGCACAGATGAGACAGCTGTTTCTGACTGGGACACGGGGAGCAGCCGCTCACAATGTGCCACTGCAGGGGAGAAAAAAACGGTCTTGATAGAGAGGTTCAGGGGAGAGTCCAGCTGAAGGAGAGGAGAGAATTACCGGAGGCAGGCGAGTTTAGTCACGGAAAAAGGGTTCTGTCCTGGGAAGGAAGGCAGGCTGATGGCCAGAAAGGACTGAGCAAACGCAAGACTGTAACTGAGCGAATATTGACTGACTTTAGAAATACCCGAATTTGGAATTTCACAGAATCTCAAGTAGCCTGGTTTCTGAAGGTGTGTTGTGCTGGTTTCCTTCAGGCTCAGCACCCACCACCCGCTTCTCACAGCACGCCTGTGGCCCACGCGCCCCTGTTTGCTGGTGTCCTCCCCCACTTCTTCTAGCCCCCCTTCCTCGCAAGTTCCTGCTCTTACAAGTGAAAGTGTAAGGATTGGGGTTTAAAATGTCATCCGAATGGTAGTCTTCACGCCTATGAAGTCATGGGAAAAGATTAAAATTAACACTCCCATTGACAGATGACCTTTAGTGAAATCGAGAACAATTTCCACAGACTGGACAGTTGGCCAAATGAAGAGAAATCAATCTCTCACCCCTGCCATGCCATCAAAATGTAAGTTGAAAGGCCCTTCCTGTGCACTCCCCTCCCCCGCCAGCTCCCCACACCCACCGCCTCCGTGAGAATGACCAGTGGGGCTCATTAACAATAGGACATGTAGCTGGAGATTTTTTCAAGGCTGTCAGAATTCAGTTACCGCTTCTATTTTTTGCAGATTAACACCTAACTTTTTCACATTGACAAGAAGTCTTCATCTCTCAGAAAAAGATAAGGACACCCAAGTACTGGGGACACGGAACTGGACAGCCGTGGGCAATGGGCCTCATTGTGGGGGCGTGTGCCTACAAGAAGAGTCCCTCCGAGGAGTGGTCCATGCCATGGGGTGTGGCTTGTACACAGACTGCTGTCTCACATGCCAGGCAGTAGGATTAGGGTACGACCCAGTTTTGTCTGGCTGAGTCACTGGTATGAAACACTGGCAATTGGGGGGGGGGGGCATTGGCGTGAAACTGATACCAGCAAAAACTCAGGGAAGAGGCTTTTACTGGGTGCCCAAGTGGAATGTGTGTGGGGTTCAAAGGGCCCCTCTGAACCCTGGTTCTGGAGAGAGGGCACGTTGGAGGGGCTGGGTCAGCGGATGGACAACAGCAGCAATAACTTGGAGGACCAAGAAAACTCTACTGCCAAGGCAATGCATGGCAGGTGGCCTAGTGCCAGAACCAGAGAAAAGGAAAACCTCAGAACGGTTTGATGTGGCCGGTAAATCACAGGAGGACCCGGGGTAGGAGAAACCCAGTCTTCCCCTGCGTGTTTCTCCTCTGCTCTCACTCAAGGAAAACAGCAATGCCAAAAACGAATTTCGGTTTGGGTGCCGTTACTTTTTGTTTTTGTTTGTCAACTCACTCCTTCTTTCTCTACTCATATCGGCCTCCTCATGCAGAGGGAGATGTATGAAGGACCTCGGGATAACCCCCCCACATGTCCTCAAGCGCAGACACTGTTACACAAACACGATCCTCGGATCCCGGGTGGGCGCCTGCAGAGGGTACGTGTGTGTGTTCGATTGCTGTTCTGAAATGGGCTACACTTCCTGCACCGTGACTCGGCAATTCTTCATGAAACTGCATCTGAACCATCTAATATAATGCTCTTTTTTCCCTTTGTACTATAGTTCATGGCATAGAGGTACTGGGCCTACTTTTTTCTTTTCTTTTCTTTTCCTCTCCTCTTCTTTGCGACTACGAAGAGTGCTATAGTAAACGTCCTCCATACAAAGTTGGGCAAGAATCGGCTTATAGTTGTGAGTACGCCAAATATCGCGTTTATTCTTGTATTGTTATTCCTTAATTATTGTATTGTCTTCCACACAAACAACTGCAAACCTACTCTGGCCAACTCTGTTCTGTGCAAAGAAGAAGGCTTTTATTTCCTGAGGTGGATTCCTAAGAAGGGGGCTGCTACATGGAGGGATACGTGGATTCTTAATTTAAAATAGGCTGTCAGATTGCTTTTCTAAACTGCAAAAAGTCTTCACATTTTTACCGACTCTGGGTGAATTTACCTTTTCCTGCACATTCCTGCCATCAATAGGTGATAGAGTTTTTTTTTTTTAAAGAAAATTGCCACCTTGATGAACACAAAGAGATGCTTCACTATTTCGCCATTTTTATTCCCCTGCTGCCATGCGACTTTGACCCTCGTAGTGCTTGTTTGGGGCCACCTGGACCGGCCCCTCTGCTGGCTTCCCACAGCCCAGGCTCGTTCTGCTTGTCCCCATCCTGCCAATCTGTAAGAGCTCTCGGTCTGCATCAGCCATTAACCCTTTTTCTCTGTTGCCTCTATAACAAAAAAAGAATCTGTGTTTGTTTTTTTTTTAAAGAGGCAGAAGATAAAAGGGTCTGAAATTCATTCAAAAATGAAAATGCTCACAACATTCTCTCTTGGAAAGATTTGCATTTTAATTGGTATCAAGCCTGCAAAGAATGAAGGTCTTAGAGATACTTCTAATCATCAAGGAAAGGGTATAAATCAAACCTCTCCGATGGCTTGATTTGCTGCAGGTATTTAATCTGCATGCACCGCCGTAGCTGGGTGTGGGACGACGCTGAAAAGCTGACTGTGTGTTATGTTCAGAGTTACAGTCGTGCAATGGAGGAGGGGCCGGAGCAACAGGCCAAGGGAAGCACCTTAGTGGACGTTTTGTCTGGTTCTGTTCCCACTTTTGTATTGCGGCAAAATCCATATAACACAAACGGTTTAACTGTCCAGTCTGCTCCAGTGGCGTTAAGTACATTCACACCGTTGTACCATTGTCACCGGCCTCCGTCTTCGGGACTCTGGCATCATTCCACAACTGAACGCTGTCCCCACAAACCCCAACCCCCATCTCCTCCTCCTCAGCCCCTGGCGACCACCATTCGACTTTCTGTCTCTCTCGGTTTCATACGGTACTTGTCTTCGTGCGACTGTCTTTTCTCACATAGCGTACTGTCCTCAGGGTTTATCCACGTTGTGACATAGGCCAGATTTCTTTCCTGTTTCAGGCCAAGCAATATTTCACTGTATTTAGAGACCACGCTGTGTTCGTTCATTCACTCGCTCATTCACTCATTCATTCACAGACAATCAGGCTGCGGCTGTGTTCCGACTATTGTGGATGACGCTGCCATCAACGTGGGTGCGCACCGACCTCTTCAAGGCCCTGTTTCCAACTTAGGTGTATCCCAGAAGGAGAATGGCTGGGCAGGATAGTTATTCTGTTTCTGTTTTTTATGAAAAACTGCCATAATAGTTTCCATGGTGGCTGCACCATTTTACATCCCTACCGAGAGTCTACAAGGGTCCCGATTTCTCCACATCCTTGCCTACAAGTTTTATTTGCTGGGATTTTTTTGGTGGGGAGATAGTAGTCACTTTAATGAGTATGAGGTAGAATCCTTTTGTACTTTTGGTGGGTACTTCCCTCATGATTAGGGATACCGACCACCTTTCCATGTCCTTAGTGGCCATTTGTAACTTCTCTGGGATGACCCTTTGTCTTGAGGTTGCCAGAGGCTTGATCCCACAAAGAGCTGACCTTCTGTTCTCTCAGACTCAGAGGAAACCCATTCTCCGTGTTCCTAGAGCACGCAGACGATCTGGCAGAAGAGGGCTGATCTCTGCCGGGATGAATTAGCGGCAGCCCGAAATGGCACAGCCCCTGCCCGCTACCCAGTGAAAGCAGCAGCAGCAGAGGTCACCGGGCAAACCCTCCTGGATGTCCGTATCCCCCAGCTACAGACGCCGGCCGTGGGCACCAGAGCGGGCTGCACTGCCCACCACGCATACACACGCGGGCGGCTTGGACATGGCGCAGCTTTAGGAGATGGGCCTCCACTTGCTTGTCTGTACGAGGAGGAAAGTGCCTCCTAGGTGTCCTAGAATCAAGCACTGAATGCACATCAGGTTGTTTGAAATTAAGAGCAATCTAACAATAGCCAGAGGGGAGCGGGGAGGGGACAGTGGGGAGGAGGGTTTTCAGGAACTACTCTAAAGGACACATGGGCAAAGCCAAGGGGGAGGGTGGAAGCAAGGGAGGGAGGGAGGTTTGGAGGGGGTGGGGGGGTTGGGGGGGAGAAAATGCAGACCATTGGAACTGAGCAACAATAAAGTAATTTAAGTACATAAATAAGAAAAAGAAAGAAAGAAAGAGAAACCTTACAGGAACATTACTGCTGTGGCAGCTTATCAGAGAGGGCCTGGTCTCATTCTGTGAGCTGGCGAACCCTGCGGAGCCCTCTGTGGTCAAGGGCTCGGCGTCTGCGGATTCAACCCACTGCGGATCGAAGATATTTGGAACGAGACGGTTCCGTCGTTCCTGACGTGTACTCGCCGGGCCCGTGACGGTTGTGTCTGCACTGAATGCATACAATCTCTTTTATTGTCCTTATTCCTTACACAATAGGGCCTAACAACTAGTTACACAGAATTTGTGTTGAGTTAGGTATTCTAGGTAATCGAGAGACGATTTACAGTAAAGTATACGAGAGGATGCACACAGGTTATTTGCAAATGCTATGCCATGTTATACAAGGGACTTGAGCAGCCCCAGGTTTGGGGATCCCTCTGAGGTGCAGGAACCAGCCCCCCAGTGGATACAGGGCGGTGACTGTGATCATTAAATCTCTTTGTTGAGTGAGAATAAGATGGCGATTTAATTTTGGTTTCTCAAGTAAGTTTATACACGATTAAAACCTCCCCTTCAGTAAGGATGTGAGAAGGGAGAGACTTAGCCACAGCAGGACATCCCGCTCAAAGGCACAATTCATAAGATCAGATGCTGAGCCACGGAAGCTGCTCCCTCCGTCCCCGATCCAAACTTGCAGGAAGCGCCCACAGAGGAGCGACCGGCCTGTGAATGAAGACCAGCCTCTCACGGATGACCACTGAGCCCCGGGGTCAGGCAGCTGCGCAGGCCGAGCCCACACCGGGCCCGCTAACCACGGCCCACGATGCTCTCTCCACTTCCTCTTCATGGCAACCAGGCACTTTCTGAATCCAGAAAGATTCCTTTTGCCATTTGCATCACATTTTTTGTTAAAGTTTGGAAAATATAAGTAATAGAAATTAAATCTGCTGGTAGGCCAAGTGTGTTATGAATCATAGCAATGCTGTGAAGAATTTGAGCCAAGAGGATATTTTGGTTTTGAACAAGTAATATAATGCAGGCCAAAATGGCTTCCAGATTCGAACTTCCAAAAACACAGTGACAATTCATCGCATCCCTTGGCGGACAGATGGGGCGATTCCCACCCCCCAGGATGAAATAAAACTTCTAGGAAAAATCGGAATTGGCTCGCACATTTCATCTCCGGAGGGCAAGGGGGGAGGGAAGACACAATAGGGATCATGACAATGTTGTAACCTGTAAGTCATCAAAAAACCTTTCTCTATGTTTTATACATTCTCACCCAGCTGCATAAACTGCACTGGACTCGAGGACAGCCTCCACGAGAAAGAAAGAAGAAAAAAAACAGAATAGAACTAGGGACCACTTTAATGGCAAAGTGGTCGTAAACCAGTGTATTGGAATTTCATCAATATGACATCATTCCCAGTTTGCCGTGGGAGAGCCCCCGCTCCATTTCCCTTCCATCTCTCCCTCGCACTCATCCCCTTTCCTCTTAAAGAGATGATAAAGCTGCCCGGGCTGCACAGAAGGATAATAAAAACCTGTATCCCTTAAGCTGAATTCAGCCCATTGAACTGCACAAACAGCAATAAGGAAAACAAAGCTAGCAGGAAACGTTTGCACACAGCATCTGTTATGATCACATAACCACGAGACAGCTGTTTAATCCCAACTGTTAACATAAGATCATTTGTGTGTTTGAAGAGCAGTCCCATTTGGATTTCTCCCTTTATTTATTTATTTTCTGGCTTTTCCAAGAGAGAGGCTTTCTCAGCTGTAGGATGCGATTGGTGTTTTCTGGCTTTTTCCCCTTCCACCCTGGGCTTCCGAAACGGGCGAGATGGTGTGGTTTTCTAACTGTAAATACTCAGAGGGGAGAGAGGACGGCTGTGTGGTCTCCTAGCTGAGCAGGGCATGGCCCTTCCCCAGCCTCTGGGACCTGCTTTGTTCGCTCCCCAGAACATTCATAAGCTATTCTGGTCAGATGATGGGAAAAGGCCCTCCCAGGAAACGCGTCTGGTGGTCCCAGCCAGATTCTGGTCGGACTTGAGTTTTCTCAGCACCACCCAAGACTGGAACCAATCCCTGTCAAGTTCAGTTCCAAAACCCCAAAACAAAGCCATTAGGCTCACGATCGCTTCGCAAGGGTCAGGGAAGGATGTCAGCAGTTTGGGTGGCCTGGTTCAGTGCCCACTTTGCAGGCCTGAGCGGGGTACCTTCGAAGGCTGATGATGGCGACTTTCAAAGTCCTACTTTTTCTTCTTCCTCTTTTTTTCTATTTACATCAAACCTCACTGCCTGCAGGCTGCCCACATGCTCCGCAGAGAATAGGCGCGTTTCACAGCTGAACTGTAGCCAACAAGTCACAGAAGCGGTTGAGGCCAGGGTCAAGCAGTAAAGAGCTGACCATGTGGTCCGGGTGAGGGGCGGAACCACGTGCATTTGGAAGAGCATTGACCTTGAAGGCTGCCTGGCATTAGCATCGCACAGATCTTCCTGCAGCTCCTTCCTTAGATCTCCTCTCAGCAAATCCTCCGTTTTGATCCCAACATATAATAACAGGTATAATATTACATTTATCTTGCAGGAAAGTTAAAAGCTGAAGTCCTTCTAAAACTTTGAATAAATGTCTTACATCTGATTCTTAGGGCAAGTTCATTTCTAGGTCGTAGGAACCTTGGGGATGTAAGGGACTTTTTACTTCTCTCTCATTTTCTTTTCTTTCTTTCTTTGTTTAGTGCTTGTGTTTAATTTCATTTAATTTTCAACTTTTTCAAAGTATTATTGAGACGTAAAAGTTGCATGCATTTAAGGGGTACCACTTGATGTTTTGATATGTATATACACTGTGAAGCGATCACCACAATAAAACTAATTAATATTTCTGATTTTAATTTTCAAAAGATATAAGTTGTTTAATAAGAGTAATTGGCATCTGTTTGAAATGCAAAATATCCCAGTGACAAAATTTGAATAACCTCTGAATTTCTGCTGAGCAAAACAGCCTCTCTTATCCTCTCTTGTGGCTCCAAGTCCTCAGAATTATTGCTTTATTTCCCTTTCCTGTCCCTCAAAGAGAACTCAGGAGATTTCCATAGACATCACTTTTCAGAGATTCAGTAAGAAAAACAGAAGTCGTGATGGTAGCAGTCAAAGCATATTGACTACCGATGTCGGAAAACATTAAATGTTTAGGTTAGTCTATGGTGCAATTTATTATCCCTCCTCCATCAAAGGCTTCTGCCTTTAGCGTGACACTCTGTATCACTCAGAGAAAGTCCGCAGCCCGCTGCGGTGGGTGAGGGGAGCCGCCGTGGTCCCTGAAGATTATGAACATTCATCTCGCTGCTCGACTTCCCCTCCACGGGACGAAATCACCCACACATCAATGGGAGAAAACCCTTTATCGGCTGATTCATTTCCATGTTTTGTTTCTGCAGCTAGACGGGATATCCTGTAAGGTGGTGAAAAGGGAGGGACATCTAGCACTATCCGTTTCTGATTTGCCGTTACTATCATTACTGTTATTTCTACTCCCGGGATGATATTCTATTCGTCTACTGATTTTCATATAAGACACCTATTTTTGGTGATTTTTTTCTTCTCTCCCTTCCCATTCTACCCTAGTTAAAAAATTACTCTTGGTAAGGATGTGGAAGAAAGTTCTCTTTGCTCTATAAGCAAATCATTCCATTTACTATTTGTTACTTTTCCTAAAGCCATATCATAGAACTGATATTTTATATCCTAAGTTGACTGAATGCAATCCCTGGTTTAATTTATTTGTTTCATGCAAGTATGGAAATGGAGAAATAGTTTTGATTGATTTTAGAAGAAGAGGAACGACCCAAGCGCAGAGAGAGAAATTCCGCTGTCTCTGGAGCAAGCAGGCCAAAGTTCTGTGTATCTCTTAGGGCCTCATTAGGCAGCTGAAACCGGGAAACACATACCCTACTGTTTGTCTCCCCCCGTCACTGCTGTAACAGGAAACACCAGTGAGAGGAAGACGGTCTGAGGGACGCGGCCTCCCAGACGGACACTGACTAATGCGCACACCACGCTCACCTCGCCAGGACACTGAGCCCCCGTGAAAAGAACCAGATGCGTCCACCGTAGCCCCAGGAATATTTGAAACAGGCCGCATTTATTTCTGAAACTTCAGCCGAACACTCATAGTTTTAGCAAAGTATTTGTCTGGATCATCAGGCTTTGTGGCATTTCTGTCAAGCCCAAAATGCTACAATTTTAGGCAGGCTATGTCACTGAAACAAAACTGGAGGATTTTCCTGGTTGAAACACTTCTGTGCTCCACCAGACGTAAGACGGCTCTTGGCGAACGGCTGTGCATTGGGGAATCATGACTTCCCAAACAAGCACGTTTGAAAAGAGGACAGGTAGAAAGGAAAAGGCTTGGCATCCAAGGGAGACAAGCTCTGCGAAATTATCCAATCCCACATCACCGAAGACTTCACTTGGCACGGCGGGGCCTCCTGGTGCCAGGACTGTCTTCCTTTTTGCGTGCTACGGCGTGCAGAGCGGCAGCCCCCTCTCAAACCGGCACGTTGAATGGGAGAGGCCGACAAACACACCAGGGGGCAAATCGACACTGGAAGTGCAGTTCAGAGAGGTGGACAGTCACCGGTAGGAAGCTACAATTTGCGGGTCCTGCTCCCCCTGCCTCGACAGTGCCACCCAGCCTTTCCCATATGGGACAGTCCTCATCTGCCTCCCTCCCACGTCTGTGGTGGCGGAACCCACTCCCCCTCCTCCTGTCCATCCGCATGCCTCCTGGTTTCTCCAGGGTCTGGGTCCAGGGCCTGCGTGGCTGTGCCATTCTGGGTTCCAACCTGCCTTTTTCTCGTCTACATTCCCTTCAAGGGTAAAGGAGAGGCCCCAGGAAGGCTTTGCTTACCCCATGGTTTACTCCTCTGATTTTTCATACCATACCAGTGTTCCTCGTGGTTCCTAATAATGAGCTCTATCTGAGAACTTATTCCACGTCCTTTGATATGAGACACAGGGAATAAAATTAGAAGCACCCCAAACATTTTGGAGGGCTTGTATCTCTGCTAAGTTTGCAAAAAGGCAAATGCTTGCAAGCACCTCCAAATTGTTGGATGGTGGCCCCTCTTCATTCCCTCCGCAAACCACCCCCTGACCCTCCCACCCAGCAGCACACACGGCCCCTGGAGGCAGAGGGAAGGTCTGTCCAGGTCCAGCTCTTCCCAGCTGATGGAATTGATGGGTCATCTGGGCATCGACAAGAGGAAGATCCTTTGGACTTGGAGTCGAAGTTTGTTTAATATTTCAAAAGGCTTTTCATTGAGCAAACCTACTCTCAGGAAATCGTCTGATGAAGCGTTTTGTGCAATCGGAAAAGAAAACTTATGCCACCCCATTTCTGATTCCTCATTCCCTCAA
>CM052550.1:53977074-54100194 GCA_028533065.1 Trachops cirrhosus
GTTTCTAGAATGTCCCCCACGGAGAGCATTCACATGTCAGATAGTTTAATGCGATGCATGTGTAATCTGTACATCTTAATCTGTATTTTCTTAAAGAGACATTATCGAAGTCCCACTTGCTGTCCTTGGCCAGAGTTATAGGGACATCGACATTCCTGACACCAGGAAAGCATTTGGGGTTGTTTTCAGAGATGAAATTCTGCAAGGAGAGGGAAGAAAAGCTCCAATCTTGCCACACACCGAAAATGTTCTAGGTTTCCTATTATAAAATAAAAAAAATTGGCATCTGAGATCTCCTAGATCTGAATAATTTCTGCCCGTGTGAACAGGGATGAAGTTTTCTCTCTCTAATTAAACTCCCATGAGGCTCAGGTGGCTTCGGAGCTGGTCGCACTCAGAGAATGCCTTTCTCCTGTCCTCCTCCTCCTCCCCCGCTTCCATCTTCTGTGGAGTTTCCCAGAACCCCACTGACAAGCTCAGAATGTCAGCAGCCTCTTTCAAACCACATGGAGAGGGTGGGTAGCCAGACAGCCAGGCAGCCAGATAAGAAGGGAGTGTTTCCCTGGCCCTGGGCAGGTCATGCGGTTCCCTGGCGCAGTGCTTGCAGAGAGGAATTAAATCGGTGCGGTTACAACCCGGGTGACACGCTCCACAGTAGGAAAAGCCATCCAGTGGGCTCGTTTTTTGGACTATTCTTTTTGAGTCAAGTGTTTCCTTTTTGCACTGAAACAAATAAAACAATAAGCAAAGATTCTCCTTTAAAAGCGCTATCGATCATGTGGTATTTCTATGGCCCTAGCATTCTTCTTCAATAAATTCTAACTTCCAGTCATTTGATGCCAGTCCAAACACCGTCAGAGACCAGGCGCTAAACCTGCAGAACCAGTCTGAGAGGAGAAGGGCGTCCAGAGGCTACCCAGATCCCGCCTGGTGGCAGAAGGGTGCCGGACAATTGGCCGCTGTGGCCAGAAATCGAATATGGACACGGAGAAAACCTCTCTCTGTCCGAAGGAGTGATCGCGTGTTGACAGCTGGAATTCACATGGCTCCTTAGTCAATAAGCTAGTGCCTTCCCTGCATCCCAACATCAGCAGCACAATAGTGGCCTAGAAGCAAAGTGGCACATTACACACCGTCCAGCTGCCCTGTCCACTCTCTGAAGACCCCTCCTCCTCCTCCTCAGTCTTCTTCATCTGCCCCCACCGAGGGCTCCCAGCAGCACGCCCATTGGGTGGTGCCGACATTATGGGTGCTTGATTTCCTGAGCCTTCACACGCTTCTCTGTCTGCAGGATATAAACTCTATGCTGAAGATGAAAAACCAATAAACAAACAAAACCCAACCAGGACAGGATTTAAAAAAATCCCTTCTGCTTTGATATCAGCTCAGAAAAGTCTGTATGTGATCAATGCCGCCCACATCAAAAATCTCGTCAACATCACAAGCCCTCTCTGCACCTTGGGTGTGCGTGGCTTTCTTTATGAATTTGAACACAAAAGAACCGTGACCTGTGGGGTGACCAGGGCTATAATTAGTGAGGATGGTTTTTATTGCCTACTGTAAAAAAATAGTCACTTGAGAAGAAATTCGAAGTTTCATAAATCTGACAATATGCAATACTTTCTTTGAATATATATTTATATATGTGAATATAAACATATATTTGACATATTGCACAGGAATCTATATGAATTTATATGTCATAATTTGGGCAACACCATACACTTCTTGGGTAAGAACTTCCATGAAGAAGTCCCAGAATTTTCCCAGGGGAAATGCTGGATTGGGAACAACATCTGTTTATAGTGATAGTGCGTATTGTTTACCAAAGCCCACCAAGTGTGTAAGACATGTACAAAATGATCCCCTGGCTTGTATTAACGGTCCATTCAGTACAGAAGCCTCCCCATTTAAAGTATTCATTTTCTGATTATGAAGAAATGCATTACTACTTCCCACACAACAGCATGGCCTTAAAATATTGGAAAGGGGAAAGAAAGAAGCTTTATGTATTATGAAGCACTCATTAAACTTTAATCTCTACCACTAGGGGGCAGAATGAAGTTCCTTTCTAGAACTGACTGCTAGGCAATCAACCATCACATCATTGTAACATCGAAGGCACTTCAAAAAGACTCAGATGTTTAACTATTGTGCTAGTGATCATACATTCATATTGGGCTGCAGGCCAAAAGAGAGAAGAAAAAAAAGCCAGAGATTTGCAGCTGAAAAGCTATAAAGTGGTGAATTTTACCTTAGAGCAAAACCATCTTCAGTGACAAAATTTCAAAGGCCATATGTATGCGATTTTCATGAAAAGCAGACGACCCTAAATTTCTTTGTTTAACTGGAAGCGATCGTCCTCACAGAACAAGCAGGTTCCCCTCTGTTTATTGTGCTGTTATGGATTCCACCCCCTTTCCCGGCCTGCAATGGGGAGTCCACGGAGGTGCTGTTTCATGCCAACGGCATTTCATTACAGCGCCACCCGCAGCATCCTCAAGGGTATTACTTCAGGCGCAACATTGCTGAAGGAGAATAGAGCATTCTGAAAAAAAAAAATAGCGTACTTTTCTTTTTCCCTTTTAGATTAAACCCTCCAATCCAACCTTTATTCGACGGTAACAGCTCAAAGTTCCCAATCAAATTTTACCAAGACAGAACAATTATGATTTTTCCCCCAGGTGGTTCAAACACTAAAAGTGATGAATCAGTAGGATTAGGGAGATTATTTCTCACAGATAGATCTCCGATTCAAAAGACCTGCTCAGAGCTTTTGAGACTTGATACCCAGATATGTCTAAGATACTTTACACTATTAACACACCAAGACACGATCCATGGCATATTTTCTAAGTTAATAAATTTAAGAAATACATTTGGGATTATGGGCAAGGTCCACCTGTCAGCTAGACACTCTGAGAGCTGGCAAACTCAGATTCCGAGACGTCTTGTTGTTTAAAAAAAAATAATACCAGATTTAGCTGGATTCCTATTTTCAGTCAACGGTGGTCCCCAGAAAGCTGGAAAAGTCCCCAGTGAAGGGCTGAGTTTGGCATCTCCCTGGCCCCCACCCGGCTTTCAAAGCACAAGACAGTTTTGTAAATAGAGATAGTGCCGAAAGGAATCACGTCTCCCTTTTTTCCATCAGGGGTGTTACTTGATACATATCAATATTTCCTGTCAGCTCCCACAAAGCGAAATCTTGGGCCTTATGGTATCCTTCAGTAGCTAAGTAGCTTTTGCTTAAGTCAGTGCGTTCCAGACCTTTTATGCTGCCTGACAGTTGACTGGGAGAAGGCCCACTAACTTTCTTAAAGTGTGCAGCCATCCGTTTGGCGGCCGGCTCTGGGGGTTCCACATGAAATCCCCTTTAGATACATTCATACTTGCTCAGGGTGATTAGGCGTCCAGCTCGCCCGTCATTAAAAGCAGGGCATTCGTGACCAGTGTGGGGTGGATGTGTCTTCCATTAACTACCTATTCTGCAGCCTCCGGGGCTGGTGGAGGAAGGTGAGACCCCAACTAATAAATGAGTCACCAAATGAGAAAGGAAAGAAAAGAAACTTTTCCTCCCTCCCCCCCAAAGATGACAGGCTGAGGTTGACAACCTAATCCTTCAGGCTTGTCTTACTCGCTCAAAGGCTCAAGCAATGTCAAAGGAGCCATCTGATAATGGTCTTCATGCCAAACCTAACAGCTTTATTGCAACAAGAAACTTTCACATTAAATTTCCATGTGTTTTCTCTCCACAGTCTTTCTTAACTTTACTGCCCGCTCCTCCCCCTCTTTCTTTTCTTTTCTTCCCCCCCCCCAAAGAAAGATAAGTCGTCCCTGCTTCAAAAAACAAACAGAAACTGCTACAGAGGGCCAGCTGGGTTATAGTCAAATTCGTGGATTATGATTACCTTGGGGACACTGGAAATCAAGTTTGTTACTGGCAGGTCCTGGTTCTGTGAGAGTTGTTAATAGCTCAGATGTAAAGGGTGTTGGTCCAGCAACAGAACGTTATTTTCTTAAGTGGGCAACTGCTATTGCTATTTGTCCTTTATTTTTTTTCTTTTACTTTGTTGCTCCTGCAGCTACCTGTCACCAAGTTCATCTCTAGTTTTAAATTCATTTATAATTAGAAATAAAGCCAGATTTCACAGAAACATAAAGAACGTTTTTCTGTAAATTTAAACTCTTGAACTGGAACAGATCAGGTGAGTGGGTTAGGAATCTCAGAATAAGAAGTCTCTTAGGAACTGGCATCAAATTGTTAAGGGTACTTGAAAATATACTAAATGCAGACATTGTGATATAAATCAGGGTTGCTTGTTCTTTGTGTATATTTTGGATGTTATGGGGAGAGTCTTTCCCATTCAGTGGAGATCCTTCTGTGCTTAAACTTTGTGACATTCTTGGTGGGACAGTTTTATATTTTTGAAGCTAAGGGGTTCATTTAAGAACTTTAAAGTCCATGTTTTTTGTTGTTATTGTCTTAGGTGAGGATGGTCTTCCTTCTCCCTGTTCTGAAACCAGTTGAAACAAAAACAAAAACCAGATAACAACCTTGCAAGGCAAGCAGAATAAATAAACAGCCGTTTTCTGTTAAGTAAAGTATTTCCCCAAGGTAAGTTACTTTTCCAAGGGAATTACAGTAGATCTTCATGGTGAATAGCAGGGGTTTTCTACCGGTTTGATTAATGTTTGGGAAAAAACAGATTCTTGGAAAATTAGCCTATTGTATAATTATGTGTCGGATTGGAACAGCCAGGCATCTTAGTTAAAAATCTTTTAAGAAAAGATTTTCCCATTTCCTTCTAAACATTTGCTAATTTAATTGTGTTAACTCTCAGACCTGCATTATTGGTCAGGTGGCTGTGTTGATTAGGGACAGGCAGGGACAGAAATTGCCACCTAAAGAGACTCTTATCAAGGGTTTAACCAGGTGGTAACCTGAGTTACAAATGTAGGAGCAAAAAATGGTGTTTTTCAGTAAGATCTCTCACAGTATATATTTCTAGGCTATTTTTGAAAACTACATCTAAAGTGCCCTCACATCTCTAATAAACCCTCCACTGTGAGAGGCTTCCAGGACATTCTGCCGAGGTTGTTGTATTTTCCACATTTCTGTACTTAAATTCCCTACCTACCCGCCCCCTCATTGAATTCAGGGAAACACAAATAACTCCTAAGCTTTGCACTGAAATGAGTGTGTTTAGCTTTCATGCCTTGCATTGCTTTTAAAATTGTTCAGCAGGAAAAAAAAAAGGCTTCTGATATTAAACACCAGCTAGCCACATAGTGTCTGCCCACTTATTCTAGGTTTTATTTCACCCCAAGTCAAGTTATACTATATTTATTTATAAAGGGTTTCACAGTGGGTTTACTGCATACATCATATTTCAAATATTGTATATAAAACAAGCACATATATGATATAAGCCTGTATCTATGACATAAACCCATATATGTGTGTGTATATATCTGTGTATATGAAACATATGAAATAAGCCCATCACAGGGAGAAACTCCAAGTGTGAGAAGAGCAAGACTTCTGGCTTTGGTGCTATGCTGTGTCCATTTCACAGATGGGGAACTGAACTGAGAGCTTGTCCAGACGAGGCGCGTCCATGTGCACGGGCAGCAGAACCAGCTGGAAGACTGGGAGCTTCCATACATCCCATAGTTCCCAGGGAACACGCAAGCAAGCTGTTTTGGCAGAGGTGTGCGTGGGAGGCCCAGGCTGGGATAGAGAAAAAGCAAACTAAACCTTGGGGGGGGGCATCTCTTCTTGAGAAACCTAGAAGAAAACAGCCCGCCCAGGTATGTTCCCGTTTTAACAGAGCCCTTTCTGAAGCACAGAACGTGCAGGCTGCTAGGAAGACACAGGAGGGATCATTGCAGCTCTCTCTCCGGCTTGGAAAGTATTCGCAACAGCATCCTCCTAGCTGCAATAATAAACATCTCCAGCTGCAAGAGCTCTGCTGAGCAAGCCCGGGCAAAACAGTTCAACTCCTTCCCTTTGACCAGCTTAGATCTCCCCTGTAGGAGGGGAGTCCGGGCCCTGGAAATGTCCCCAGCCGCCCAGCGCTGTGCTTCCCCAGGAATACCCACCCTCCCCCATCCCGCCTCTCCACTTTTGTTTTATTTACGAATATGTTGCCAGAATTCCAATGAGTTATCTATTCTGTGGTCCCGTCATTTTCCCACCGAGGCCTCGTCGCCGGCTGACTCAGGGTCCAGCCGCAACAGGGAGAAGAAAAGAGGAGAGGGAAAGAATTCTTTTCAACTTTTTTTTTTCATGTTTCACTCATTTCTCTCTCTGTCTCCCCCAGGCCTCCTCGCCCCTCCTCTGCTCCCTCCCCCGCAGCCTCCTCGCTCTCCTTCACCCCTTTATGTTACAGGATCGCTCAAATTGAAGATCAGGAGGGTCCTATAGGGAATGCATAGGATCCCTGGGAGAAAAAAGCCCCCAACAAGCTATACACCAGATGTATAACGTTATATGGTCAAACTGGCAAACACAAAAGCTGAAAAACAAAAGGCGTGAATTAGGGAGAGGCATTCAAAGGCGTGTTTTCAAAACAGCCCGGCCGAGAGCCTGGATCCCCCTCCTGAGACTAACTGCTTGAAAGAAAAGGTGCTAAAGAAAGAAAGGAAAAGAAAAAAAAAAGCCCATTTTTTCTAATTAGCTGAGGCCTAACAGGCCCTGAATTTCACAACTAGTTTTCATCAAGGGGGTTGTGGCTTGTGAAAATGAAAAATATGCTTTTGAAACCTGTGATGTAGGCCCTCTTCGAACCAAAGCTGGACTCAGTCACGGGCTTTCTTTCTTTTTTTTTTTTCCTCTCTGTCTCCCTGGCTTTTTGGGGTGTGCCGGGCTTCCTCTGTCTGTGGATCCCTCTTTCACACCCTTCCCCCAAAGTACAAATATTATTTAGGTTTAAAAAGAGAGCAGGAGGGAGAGTGACAAAGGTCCACCCGCCCCTTCTTTCTGTCTCATTGGCAGGGAGTTTTCCAAGCCAGTGACAACCCTGAGTCACTACGAATTTCATTCCAAAGCACTGCCACCACCAAAGGTGGGGGGCTGGTGGTGTCACTACAGATTTGAGTGTGTGTGTGTGTGTGTTTTCCATGAGTGCTGCGATTAAGATGAAAAACTCCCCACCACAGTGAATTCAGATATTTAGAGGACGATTTCTCGCTGTGAGTTTTTCCAAAAGCAACCAGGCAGCATTTCCAAGGCGGCAAGGAGGCTTCCCTGGGCAGTTTGGGCTCCTGCACTTTGCAGAACAACACACACGGATGATCTGAAAATGCGCTCCTTCTTATTTAAAGGGAACAGAACAGTGTCATGACCACAGAGGCAGTGCTCCTCTGCAGCCTGACAAATTGTGAGCTTGCATTCTTCAACGCCGTTTCTCATAAGAAAGCAAAACAGAGCCCGTGGGTGAGGGTTGGTGGGCAGCCCGCGTTTGGGAGGGAAGGGAGGCCACTTTAATTGCCGCCCAGTCGGGCTGAGACGCCTGTGGTCCTGCGTGGTGTGTTTGAGTAACGCACGCTTGTTCTAATGAATTAGCCTTATTAGGGCCTCCTCATATGCTTTCATACAGAGCAGAGCTATTCTGAACTTCTGAATGCAACAGTCTCTTGATATTCTCACGCTGAAGGCTGCAGTGTGGGATGGCATTTCCTCCTGTGTATTTTCATAAGGCTCATATTTTTTTTCACAGCAGAAGAGTGAGCAGCAGAAAGATAAGAAAACTACTGAGTTTGCAGGTAGGGGCCATCCGTGAACCCTGGGCCATCAGAGACGCTTGCAAAATTATTATGCTAAAAATGCCTTTGCGTTCACAGATGAGTAATCTGGATTTTAGTTCATCCCCTCCTGGCACATTGTTTTAGAAAAACTCGGTGGCGTTGGATAAAACAGATTCATTAGCTTTGATTAACCTTCTTTAACTAGAGTTAAAAACCTGCTCTGGGCAGCTCAGCTACCAATGCGGTTTTAAGATACTTTATCATGTTTAAGACCCAATTACTGTTGCGCTGAATGAGAGTAAAACATCACAGGAAAACGAGGGACAAACAGGCGCTCTAACGTGCATGGCAAATAATCATTAATTTATAACAGCAACTTTCCCATTGCTCTGGTTTTTCTGACGGCCGCACTTAACTCCAGTGGAATACTCAGGAACCAGGGCGAGAGGAGAAACTCCTTCTCCAGCTTCATTCCCGGGTGACTCCCCCCCCATCTCATGGCTTCAGTTTAGAGCCTCAGTAAGCGCCTTGAAAAAGTTCAACATAACACGGACAGGAAAGAGGAGCAGAAGGCAAAGGAGGTTCAGTGGAACTAAGTCCACATGGGAGAGAGAGGGCATCAAAATGTGATGGCACTTTAGGGTTTCAGAGCAATTTGTCAAATATCTGGAAGCATTTCTAGTTAGAAAATTTAAATATTAAAGGAACACATAGCAGGGAAATCAGCACTGAGCTGATTTAAAGAGTTCTCCATACATGACGAGCAAACTCTTTAAAGGGCCGCGGGAAGGCCTATTCTATGCATCTCGTGTGGGAACAGAGCTAGAGGGTAACGCCAGCACACGATGAGTTAATTTTGGACAGGATTTGACTGAACCGGGAATAATGAACAGGGAGATACTGCAGCTTTCAGGCAACACAGAGTAACAACAATTAAAAAAGAGAGAGAGGGACTAATGAGAGAAAATCTCCAGTCAGTTAACTAACAAGAGCAGCCCAGGGTTTGAAACGGATAAACCAGAGGCCACCAGGAACAGTGCGGTGGCTGCTGCTTGCTGTGCGCCCGGTGTGGAAAGCATTACAGCGTTTGTGAGCCAACTGTCTGTGGGTTTCTTCTCATCTGCTTGAAAATATTGGGCTTTGCCGTATTTCCATAATAACCACAACCACAATCTCCTCTCCATAAACCACCCCCCAACAACAGATGTGGGTTTTAAAAGGAACTGGAGACACTGATATAATCAGACACTAGTTAGAGGGCTTTCATACTAAATTCTCCAGCAAATTCACAACAAAAAAAAACAACTCTCAACCACTGATGGAATTAATCTAAGATCCTTGATTATTTGAAGTTCTACAAGTTTTCATTTTGCATTTTGTTTTTGAATGTATGGTGCTTTATTTATCAAACTACAGCGTAATTTCCCCTTCAGTTGGAGGCTATGATTGTGAAACAAATAAATTGAAACTTAAGGGCCTGTTCTCTCCAAATTTAGTTCCATTATCACTTTAAGAATACGCACTACTTGGTGATACAAAGGGGTGTATGTGACTGGTTATTTCGTTGCTAACTCAGCAATATGTTGGTGAACACAATACTTCCCTAACTCCTTTTTGGGTTGTTTTATTGGGGTGTGTGTGTGTGTGTGTGTGTGTGTGTGTGTGTGATGATATTTGGCAGCAATATAGTTTTCAAACATTTCAGGTTTTCTATTTTAAAGTAAGAAAAGATGAAGAAAGTTTTCTAAAGACCTAAGTAAAAATAAAATGCTTTAAATACGTATACACTTTAAAATAAGTTGGAATGGAGAAGCAGTGACTTTTAAAGTACTGCATACGGTCAACAGTATGCGCCTACCACAGCTGTGGCTTTAGTACCTATCGATATGCACTGGTGTATCCCACACCGTCCCAGATATCCTAGGACATAAAAGACAGTGGACTGTTTTCGACAGCAAATAATTTTGGACTTTATACAAAGCCGTTTTGGCCACAGTGCCATTGCCCTTCACAGCGACTTGATTCGAATAGTTTATTTAATCTTCTTCCTCTGAACATGTTCTAAGAACATGTTCACAGGACAAAACTGTAGTTGGGTGAGGAAAGCAAACCGAGGTTTTTTTTGTTTTATTTTCGTTTTGTTTTAAACTTACGGTGAGGATCCCTTTGGCCTCTTGCCTCTGTATCTTTCTATCCTCGGAAGCTGGAGTCACTTAACCCCAACCTCCAGGCCCAGCCCTGAAATGACTCTGGGAATCTTCCTGACCCTGGCCGGGAAACTCGGAGAGCCGTAGCCGTAGACCGGAGTTCATCAGCCAAGGCTGAAGTCCTCTTGGCTGCTGGACAAAACCCACTGTCCATTTCCAGAGGCCAGGCTCCAGGCTTCTTCCACAGGGCACACTTCCAACTCCTAGCCTAGGTTAATAGACTTCCTCATGCCCACGAGCCCACGTACAACTCAATGCCTTGCTTTGCCATATGGTTCCCTGCCCTGGGTTCCCTAGAAAAAGTTTGCATAAAGAGGATTTCCCATAATTCCAGTGCTTAAGATGAGAGAGCCTTGGGCTCTGCTATGCGTACCAGATGCTATTTCCAGACACCCCTGAAGCCCTGCTTAGCCTTCCTTGTTGGGCACCCACCAGTCGACTACTCTCCAGCCTTTCTAGAGGTCTGAACTTTTCAAAGCTCAGCGCCCTCCTACCATAGCCCAGGTTCTGACCAATTCTTCTCTGGTCTCCCTCATGACTTTTGGAGCTGAGGACGGGCCCGGAACAGGGCATGAACAACTATGAAAAGACATCAGCAAGCGTTTCTGATAGGTTTCCTCCACATATCCCTTGTCCTAACCACCTTCTAATAGCTCCTAGATGCTTGACCCCTCTGTAACTCTCCAGTCTCTGCTAATTATGTTCACCCCAAACGATGGGGATCTGGTGTCCAGCATTCAAGTGTATCTTAATGCCAACCCTGCAGAAAAATTTTACAGTCTGTGGACTCACACAAGGAGCATCTATGAACTTAATACAAATTCTGTAGCCATTTGCAGAAGTCAGAGAGGTGGTCCATCTCTCTGGTGGCTAATTTCAAACAGGGGCGGCCACGGTGGGGAGAGCTATCAGGGAGTGGGGAGAAGCCTTTGCATAACCAAAGAGTTAAGACTCCCAGCAGCACGTGCCCCGTGACGCACACCAGGCTGGGCTCCTCACTGCCACCTCCTCATTCCTACTGTGGAACAGACCGTGCAGCTTACATCGCAACTGAGAACCTTTGAAGACCCAGCAAGATGGTGTCTGTTTCCACCTGCCAGAATAATCACCTCCCAACAGGTGCCCTCTGACACATATCCAGGTGTCATCTTGGATAGTTGAAAGCTGAGTGACAGTAGGAATGGTGATCTGAATAGCAGCTGCTTGCAAATTTTCATCTAAGAACTTTTAAGTCAATGGTTCTCCGGGACTTTGGAAACTTGGAGGGGGAAATACATAGATGCTCAAGTTCTACTCACTAGAGGTTCAGGGTCAGCTGGGTTGGAGGTGGACGTGGGAATTTGATTTGGAGTGGCCTGGGAATTACTTACACAGAACCGAGAGCACTCCCTGCATCTTCAGACAGCCCGATCCCAGCACAGCCATTGCTCTGCCAAACCAAGCGGACCCCAAAAGGGCTACGTGCTTTCATCACCACCCGAACGCAGCCTTCCCTGCTTCTCAGACCAGTACTGTCCTCTCTCGTCAGCTGACTGATGACATCACAGTCTCGCTTACCGACATACCCCCTTCTCTCAGGACCTTCACTATATAATTAAGGCACAAGCACAACTTTGCATGTCTTCAAGGCAAAGTCCCCTTCCGATGAACACTCGCCTACCCATCTCTCTGATGTAGTCAGACCTGACTTGTTCACAGGAATCACGGCAAGCCCTCCTGCCCCCCTCCCATTGCTGTCCTGGCAGCTCTGTTCCTTGGGAAGCTGCCGGAATGTTCTGCTGTTGATATTGCTCGTTACTGGTCCCAGAGTTCAAGTTTAGGAAACGCCTTCAGTGAGCGTCAAGCTCCAGGAACCACTTCCTCTGCCAGGACCCTCATATTTTCTTTCCCAGTTACAACACCCCCTAGGGGATGGAACAGCTTTTCCTTCGTCCCCGCTACCAGATTTAGCCTCACTCTGTGGCCACCTTGACTTCTAGGTCTTGAAAAGCCAGGAAGTCAGTAAAAGGCTCATTATTCTTTAGCAAGCCAGAGATGTGGAAGTGGAATCCCCCAAGAATGAGCAAATTTTGTACTAATTAGCTCTTCACTGCCAACCACCCCAATCCCCCGCTCCCCACCGCACGCCGCCTCTGTTGATGACATCACGTGTCCTGCAGGCCAGCCCGCCTTCTGCAGCCAGCTCTCCGCGTTTGTCCATCTCTAAGAACCAGAGACTCCTTATGCCTTCAAGGGCTCTGACAATGTGCAATGCTGGCGTGGCACGTGGCAGTTTAGATGACACTTTCACATGCATTGTCCCATTTAATCTTCATGGGAAGGAGGCTGACTCATGTACAGAAACATAGAGAGAGAGGCGCGGCACTAGACACACCGTGTTATTGAGAGGAGGCGAGGAGGTGGCGCGTAGGGAGGAGCCACACAGGTACTCCGTAGAGCTCCCTTCCATCCCTGCCCGGAGTGTAGTTGCCACATTTTCCCCTCTGTTTGCATAAAGAGCGCACAAAGGCGGGAGATTGGCCAGGTGGCTCTTAAACTCTTCCCTCGCTCTTTGTAAAGCCGCTTGTCAATTTCCTAAATATGAATTCAGGAGTTTCTAAGTTTCCCCCCGGGAGACTGTGTGTTTTCAAGTACATCACTGATGAAAAACGTACAAACAGAAATGTCACCTGATGCTAGACCTAGGACAGTGTCGCACGAAAGGGTTCTGCGTTCTCCTCCTGTTCCAGGTGCTCAGGTGGACACACACTCTCCGCTCCAGGCCTGGCTGTAAATGGTTCCCCTCTCCGGTGACCCACGGCCTGTGGGTATTTCGTTTTCTGAAAAGTGCACAGGACGAGACCCACCACGGTTTCAGGAAGGTTTCCGTCATTTCTTACGCTTGCTGACTCTGTCTCACCCATTGGCCAGAATTATGAAAATGGCCAACGCTTGTGATGCTTGGAAAAGTGCTCGCCAGAAATGAATGAATGAACTGCAACATGAAGGACGGTGAGAGCAAATCACAGTGTCATTGCAGTGTGGCATCAGGTAGGTGTAGCCTCACTTCTGCCACCAAGTTGAAGGTAGAAGACTTTTCCTCCTTGTGACTAAACCGTCTCCGTGACAATTCAGCCAACACCGTGGGAAAGCTTAACCTTTCATCTACACAAATAAAAAACGGAACAACAAAATCTCTGAGTGGGATGACCTGGATCGGATTTTTATGCTCCAAATTAGTTCTATCAGCCTGGATGATCTGTTCATGCGTTTCACACAGAGGTAAGGGGCAACCTACCCATGCCTGTGTTTCTCTAGGCACTGCGGGTACAACAGTGATCAAAACAGCCAAAACTTCCTTCTCTCAGAGGATGTGAATTTCCAAATGGAGCCATTAGGTCCCTCTCCTTATGACCTAGAGCTGGTTCAATTTCTCACCTGCTGGAGCAGGTGACAAAGGTGGTTAGGACTCCTGATAGAACCCGCATGCTCAGTGCTGTTTCTGCTTTAGATAAATGACAGTGCAGATGAACCAATGACAACTTTGTACCTCTGGGACCCCACTGCCACCACTGCTGGTCACGCCTGCAATCTGTGCACAGAGGCGGCTGCCCACCGTTGGCTGACACACAGCTAGCACGGGACATACTCAAGCACACAGCACAGAAAGGGCCCCTGCATTTTTCCCTTCTGTGCTTGTGGGAAAACATCAGGGTTATAAAAAGTCAGCTTCTTATAATCTCCCAGCTTTGTATCCCATTCCTTAAATTTTTATGAAATGACATTTAACATGTTGACTGCTTAAAATAAAGGGTCTGTTTTTATTGTTGTTTTTCTTATTTTTTTTTCAAAACAAGTCTGACTTTGATTCTGTCAAAAAAAAAGTCCACCACCAAGCAGGGAAAAAAAAAACGAGTGTCGGAAATTATGGTATGTTTCTCAGACTCTGGAAGAGACTTGAATTAGGTTCAAGAAGGCAATGTACTCTTTCTTGTCCTGCTATAAACCAACAAATAAACAATTTCTAAAGCCCTGTTCTACCGACACAAGACATCTGGAGACTTTAAAAAGGAATGCGCATTCTTGGCAGCGTGTCCGAACTCGGAATCCAAATCTTCTGAAGTTCACACATCACCATTGTGACAAGACGCTACCCTGTCATGATGTGTCTCCATGAAACCATGTCAACATCGTCGGCTCTGCACAACGTCTTCTTCCAAAGTTGACGAGCTGAGGGGAGATGTAGCTCCATCCCATCGGGCCCTGGAATGCGATCCTATTTCTTCCTTATGCACAGAAACGTACTGCGTGTAATGTGCAGCTCATGATGAGAACGCTTGAAAAGGTCATGGGCTTTGTTCAAATAAACAAAACACATTCCCTATAATACTCTGGCATGATGGTCAGAGATTCAGAGCAGTGAGAAGACTGGAGAGTATAAAGAAAAAAAAATTGGAGGCCAGGCGGTTAGGTGGCAGGGAAGACTATTTTTAGCAGGCTGAGAAATTGCTAGGCAGCAGGGAGCGGTGTGTAAAATATAAGTAAATAAATGCTGGCCATGATGTCCAGGGTTCCAAACAGGGAGCGATCGTTATTTTAAAGAGAGCCACCTTTGAGAATGTTGAAGTACCCTTCTCGGGTCTCACTGTCCTCCTGGGGACTGGGCTCTATTTTCCTCAGTGCAAACCTTCCTGTCCCTTTAGACCTTATGGTGACAGGAGGAGAGAAGAGGGATTTTATACTTCAGAGAAATTTCCAAAAGCCTCATGCTGAGAAAACAAAAGCAATTACTATAATATGCAAAAGGTATCCTTACTTAAAAAGAAAAGTGCTTAAAAAGTATACTCAATAGACTGGTGTTGAGTATGTATGTGTGTGTATATATATATCATATTATATATCATATTATATCATATATCATATTATATATATGATATATACACTTTGCATGATGGATATACTATGTGCTAAATAAAAATATTATTTATTTTACTCTCACAATAATTCTAACCCTATACTCAGTATGGTATATACCACTATATTCATGAGAAAAACTAGGCTGCAGGAATTAAATAACTCCCCCATCATCTCCAAAGGCAAAATGAGAACTGAGCTCCCAAACAGCCTTTTCTCCCCCCCCCCCCCCGTCTCTCAACCACCCATCAGTGCTTCTTAATAAGGGATAAGAGCAAGGCACCCTTCTGAGACACCCCCAGAAGAACTTCAGGCCTTGCAACTGACAACTGACTGAATGGTGATATTAAATTATTTTTCAAGTATGGCTTCGCCAGGTGCTGAGTTCATGGACTCTCAAAAGAAATCAGGTGTGGAAGGAAACACCAGGAGCATCTGCAGCGGGTTTAACCACAGCACACCTCGAAAGGCCAGCGGTTTTCCAAGGCCAACGGCTAGATTTATGGGGCAGGTCTTGTCTGACAAACTTGGGAAGGTTCCCTGCGGATAGAACGGCTACGCAAATGTCCATAGGTCTTTAATGGGAGGGGGAAAATAAACAGACCTCTCCAGATTTCTACTGACTACTGGGGAGACCAAAATCCAGTGAAATGTGAACTTAAGAATTTAAAAAGAATAGTGCTTTTCTAACCTATCAACAAGATTTAGAAGAAAAATAATTTTAACTTGTAAATAGAGAGTATCGATCTATGTTGTATTAACTGGACTTCACCAAAGATTTTGCCCACTGGTGTGTTGGGGAACACACGGCAAACAAATAAACAACGGTAAGAGGATTTGAAAAAGGAGGAACCCAGAAACACACACACTAAACATGCAAAGTAGTATTAAAAGTTTGGGGAGAAACAAATATATTTATCAAAAAGCATTAATGCAGCAGCCTATTACTTCCAGAATATAAAGCTGATCTCATATATTGAACAACTTTGAATTTTTTAGTTTTTAGCCATTTCAAATAATAGCAACTTGAAATATGCTTGACTGTGTAGAAGATACATAAGATGTTGATGTGATTATCTACATGTATAGTGCATATATGATATGGTCATCCACAAACATATATTTACATGTTTACATATTGATGATGCAATTTATCAAATGTTGTCACACCTCTTATCCCAAGGGACCCTCTCATAAAACGTACGAAGTGCTTACTCTCCACCTTCTCTAGGCAGATTTCAGAAATACCCTGACCATGTCCAGATGCTAAGTTTGTACCTGTACTAAAAATCTTAGCCGACTCCCCAGTATGACGGCTAGGAAATGCTGGGCTCAGTTCTGTGCTGAATTTTCTGTGTTGGAGAAAAAATCCTTTCCTTTACTCAAGGAAGATTTCCAATCTGCTCTTAATTCTTGTGGGAATTAGGAGTGGGGTAGGGGGGAGAGACATGGAAAAAATTTAACTCTATGACTTCCCCTTGGCATTTTCATTTCTCCTCTGCTTGTTGAGCCTGAATCAGGTTGTCAAAAAAAAAAAGCATGGAATTCCATAAGGCCTTACTACTGCTCACCCACTATGTGCAAGGAACAGCTACGCTTAGTAGGACAAACGAGCAGTTATCACAACTACCTGCCTGTTTTTTGGTTGCAGCTATGGGTGTGGCAGAGCTCCCCCTGAACTTCTGTTTCCAACAGAACCAGAATGTCATGGAAAGAGTACTGAACGCCGTGGTAGGGCCCATGTTTTCAAACTTATGACAGGTGGGGGCCTCGATGAGAACATCTTCCCATCCCTTTGAGATCTGGTAGCCCTTCCGTCCTTGAGAACCAATCCCATTTTCCTCCTGTGATTTACATGACGGAAAGTGTGATGCTGTACATTTTAGCAATTTCAGCAGATTCCTATCAAACCCAAGAGATTTCAGTTGATTTGACCTGCCACAGTTCATCTTCACCACCGAGACAAGTAGCAGGGACCTGGAGGCACTGTCCCTGTTGCCGCCCTGAGGATGTGACATCCACACTTCCCAGCAGACCAGGCTAATTATATTTTTCAGTCCGGTTGTGGAAACCCAGCCTTGGTGGGCCTAACGCAAATGAGACATGATTTCCCTCCCAACTGGACACAGCACTTTAAGTGACTACAAAGCATGAGGGAAAGTGTGATTCTTTTCTAAATGCATAAAGAAAAAATATATAAGACAGTGAAGGTGCATTTTAAACCACTTCTAAAATTGGGGAGAGGGATCAAGTGGACGATCCTAGGGAGAGAGTACTTGGTCAACTGTATAACTTCTGATGTGGTTTACTATCCAAAAGAATGGATCAATTAAAAATTAAAGTCACAGATTTATATGAAGGTTATTTTACAAAAATGATGGTAAGCTTTGGAAAGCAGCATGGTTAATATGCAAAATGTTGAACTTAAATTTCATTTTTCATTCCCGCCCACGCCAGCAGATTCGAAAACACCATAAGGACACGTGAGATTTCCAGCTCACTCCCCAGTCTCCAGAGGCTTGAGAAACTTCATCTATGTGAGCGCCTTGATCGCGAGCCAAACTGGACGCGAACTACAGGTCTTTGAGAGTGACCCACCGCTGTTTTAGGTCCAAACTGGCCGCAGAAGACCCAATGGGCCATTACCTCATTGTTTATGCTTGCGAATTATAAATAATCTTTAAATCCCAAGTTGTGAAGTTAAAAGGGACAGGCTATATCTCTCAGCCACTGTCACTTCATTCTCTTCTGCTCTGGGCGTGGGCCACGCATCTGGAGCGGAGTTGCTAAAACAATCAGCAGTATTGACAGGATGATCTATTCCCGCCCTGAACCCCATTTCTCAGCGTCTTCAGTACCCAGGAGACAACAGGAAATGAACTTAGCAAACTCCATTCTATAGATCTCCATGTTCCACCTATTTAGTTAGAGTTGAAGTCAAACCGTGACTCCCTGTGCCCAGTGAAATAAAGAATAAATTTCTCATCGAAGGATGGAAATGCCTTATATCGTATACATGTCTTCTTCTCAGGCTAGTGTTGTCACAGTGCAACAATATTACTGTGCATATGTACATGTGTACAGGGGTGGGGAAAAGTGGGTTTACAGTTACAATACACATAAACAATGCAACAGTTAACACACCACCATGCAAGAATAAACTGTGTTCTGTGTAATTACAACGGGACACCTAGTTTTGCCCAACCCGTATATATTAAAACTGTACGTGAGTGCTTGGTATGGACTGTGGGGAGATAGTAAAGTCTTAAAAACACAACTGGAGTTAAGTTCCTGGAGGCTAGACTCTAGCAGTAGAAGAGGAATAGAAGAAGACGTGGAGCTGTAAGACATTTAAAGAGAAAAGAATGAGGCACCCACAAAGATCACGCGGCTCTACAGGGAAATGTTATTCTTGCCATTATTTTACAGACGACGATCTTCAAGATCAAATCATTAGTAAGTAACAGCCAGAATTAAACTCCAGGTATACCTAACTTGAAAGGCAGTATTCATGTCTACTTTTTGTATTCAATTCCAATGATTGCTCATACGAGGAAAAAAGACTATGACGTGTGGGAGCCTAGATGAGAATGCCTCTGTGCACCTTTCGGAACTGATCTGTCCTTCTGTCTTGTTCTCCGCGTTCCCTGTGTGACCCAGGCTGTGTGGCCCCCCTGTGTGCTAGCATTAAACAGAGAAAAGTTTCATCCTCCACCGGAGGTAGCAAGGGCAAGAGCCATGAAAAGCCGACCAGTCTTCAGCATAGCCAAGCGCGGGGCTGGGAAGAGAGTTCTGAACCTAGGAAACAGGAAGCAGGTGGAGGGAGTTGGACTTCACCTGCATTTCAGGTGTGCGGAGCCCTGGAAGGGGCCTGGGGGGTCTCCTTCTTCCCTTCTCTGAACTAGAACGGACTGCTGCTCACATTTAGGGACATCCCACCTCCACGTTTTTTTCAGAGTGAAGTACATGAGTGCAATGTGACTGATCATAAGACTCTAAAAAAATGAAAGAACCGAAGAAATCTCAAGCAATCTTCAGGTTGTCCTTGACAGAGGTGTACCAGGGCGGGTCCCATTGGTGGAAGACCATCAGGTCGTCCTGGCAACTCCGAACCTGAGCAAGTTCCAGTCCAGCGGAAACCAGTCTCTGCAGTACCATGGATGCTACTGGGCAGTCTCTGTTTTTGTTTTTTAAATCCAGTTTTGACAGCCAAAGTGACTTTCTCCACCTCCTTGCTGTTTAAGACCCTCTAACTCTGCTTGTAAAGGGTCTCTCTGGCCGGGGCCAGATGTGTGGAGATTCAGCTGAAAATCACACGCAGATGATGTAGTCCAATGACCTCTTTGCTGTGTGTTCGAAAGTGTATAAGATTTAAATTTATTCCATCACTAGGCACTTAGGCATCAGAACGTGTAAAAGAATCAAATGACAGGAGTTCAGACCTTCAGTGTGTGTGGGGGGGGGGGCTGAGGTGCAGAGAGATCACATGACCAATACACTTAAGATAAAATGTTCACTGCCAGGTAAAAGGAAGGCGGCTGATGTCACTTCTTATCTTTGGGAACTTATATATTTATGAGTGTTTATTCCATTAGGCCATTACAAGGGACAGAAAAAGGGCACGTTTTATGGGTTGAAAAATTCCCACAAGAGTCACAAACTCGGCAATTAGAGACGGAAAGGCATGTGGGGGTTACTCAGCGCCAGATCCCCTTGGCCTGGTCTCCCTGCTCCATCCCCCCAACCCGTCTGACTCAGGCAGCGGGACTTCTGCCTCTTCCCTGGAGGTGTGAGTTCCCAGCCGCAATATTTTTTTACTAGTCAATCTGAATAGTTGTCTCATGAATTCATCATAAAACCATGAGATCTAAAGTGCCTTAAACAGCATTCATTTTTTTCCTTTAAATAGCAGAATTCGAGCACACTGTCAGAAGCTTAGGTTCCTAAGAAGAAAAATACCCCATCACCTCTAATGAGAATAGGTAAAATCACGACACACTGCCCTCTCCTGAAGTGCACACAGCTCCTCTTTAGGATGTGGTATGAGGAGGACAACCTGGCACATGAAAAAGGGAGAGATAGGTAAAGCTGTAATCGGCACTAAAAACCCCAAAGGAGATCCAGCCTTTAAACTCCCATGATTGGACCATCTGTTGCTCTCAAGAGCATCTCAGTTTGTTAAGCACCAGCATCTGGAAACGAGGTACCACCAGGCTCTGTACACCGGGCCTGCAGGCAGGGAGTCCTCGCCGTCTGCGGCGCCCGGGGCCGTTCCCGGGCCCAACCAAAGGGATCTGGCTACACTGCATTTTCTCTAGTGCCCTACACCCATTCCAGACACGATCTTAAACAACACTAATGCTCTTCAATAATTTTGGTCATAACGGCTCACCACGAGATGGAATAAAAGCTAAAACCAAAGGGGAAATTTTTCAAAGAGGCACTAGTGTTTTCTCTGGTCTACTTAGTAAACTTCACATAGTGGGATCTCCATCAAGGTGTTCTGTAGCCATTAAAAGTTTGCCTTTCTTCGTTTTTTTTAAATGTAGATGCTTATCACTTAATGCTTTGTTAATAGGATCTGCACCATTTTCCTCGGTGGGTTTCAGGAGAGTGTAAGGTGTTTTGGTATCACCTGTCAGCTGTTGTTTTATGGGGTATTTTTACTCTTTAGGATCTAGGTTTTTGACAGAGTCTTGGAATTTTCTATTTTTATCAATGCATACTAGTAGCAAGCTGTGGAGTTCTACGTTCCCGATGACAGTGAATCTCTGAGTGAATGTGTCTCTTAATGGTGGTTTTTCAGCAGGAGGAAAAAAAGAGTTGTGAAGAAAATCCGCTCACGACAATACTGTCCCTTGAGGGGCTCGGGAGCCCATCTGGAGCAGGGTACGTAGCAGGCAGTGGGAGAGAGCGGCTTGAGAAAGCCAGGAGCTGGGGACCCAGTGACGACCAGGACATCAAGGATCCAATGAAACACATCTTCTAAAGACAGAGACAGGTAACAGGTAAACAGAAACAATCTGTCCAAGAATCCAAATGGTGATGTACAAGGATGCCACCTGACGGGCTGCTCTATAGAATTAATGAAAACAATGAGAAGGGGGTGAGTGCTGTGTCACGGTTAACTGAAGTCCAGGAGATGAGAAGGAGCTCACCACGGCGGGCACGGGGGACCGGGAGGTGATCATGTGCATAACAGGGTCAGGAGGTGGGAGGACATGTAAGTACCGCTGCAGAAACCGAAGCTCTTATGACTAGGGCCAAGGACGGGAGGCCCTGTGAGTACCCAGGGAGAGGGTGGCCCACACGGGGCTGGGCTGGAGGGCAGCTCAGACAGGGCCTGGCCACGGAAGGGGAAAGGAAGGCCCATGGAAGATATAAAGATATAAACTGCAAGTATAAGGTTTAAACAGGGGGGTGTGTGAATAGAGCGGCCAGGGGAGAGACCAGAATGTGGGGTGGGGGCCTGGGAGGGGGAAAGACCCAGACGGCCAGTGTGGACCGATTAAGTACGAATGTAATGTCTGCAGGACATCCGAGGCCCTCCCCCTCCACCCCTTCCCTCTCTCTTCCTCCCTCCTACATTTGTTGAGCCATAGGGGATGGGGGAAGAAAACAAACAGGATTCGAGCTGTTTGAGAAGGTCACAGTCCCTAGGAGGTGGGTGTGGGGACACAGACAGGTAAACTATTAATCCCAAGTGGTAAAAGCAAAGTATAAAGGGATCTGGGGGACAATTAGGGGACAGCCACTTTCTCTGCCCCTCTGAGGATCGCAGGGGTTCAGTGAAGTTGGAAGACACAGCTCTGTAGACACTAATAACTGCCGGGTCCTGGTGTCAGGACGAGAAACAGGGAAGAGCACTGGAGGCAGCTGAAATGCGCAGGAAAAGATTCGAAGATGTGGAAGGAAAGAACAAAATCGGGCAGGTCTGCCCTGAAGGAGGGTGTGTATTGAGGAAGAGCCTTGAACGCCACGCTTGGGGGCTCGCTTGTCATCTTGCAGACAAAGGGTGACCACCATGTGCTTTTGAAGGACCACCCTGGCAGCAGCCCTAGAGGGAGCGACGGAGAGGCGAGAGACAGCAGGCACTGTCCCCTCAGCAGCAGCCGATCTCTGGATGCCAGTTTCTGAACAGAGAGGGTGAGTCCAGATGCCATGATATGAGCTCCCAGGAGCTGGGGGCTATGGTTTCACAGCATCCCCTTCATATCAGAGCCCAGTGACAGCTGGGACACACTGTCATATCTTATAGCTGTGGAACAAAGGGATGTAAGAAGAAAGGACAGGGAGGGCTACTCATGACTCAGCAGTAACTCAGAGATTACCCAAACAGACTCCGGGCTCCTGTTCGCACCTATTAGGTCACAAACCCACTTTTGGCACCGTGGACTCTTCCAAACAAATAGACACAACACTCTGTGCACCTTTATCTCCAGACTAAACCTGCTAACGGAGTCCTACATCATAGAGGATGATGAATGTGCATTTTTCTAGTAGTCCTGCTAACGCTCTTCAACTAGAAAATACCGTTGCTGTTACAAAGTAAAATAAGCATTTACAGTTTCCAGGAGGTTTCTGAAAGTGCATCGGCAATTATATTTGAATTATAAAGTCAGCTGAAACGCGAGGCCAGACTGAATTCCAAGGCTGATCCACGGGCAGCACATTAAAGTGAAGAGGCTGCAGCTGGCCCAGCTTGGAAGGAACGGTTCTCTAAAAGGACAACTCGAGCAAGCTGTTGACAATGACCTTACGATTGAGTATTGTTCTGAGATTAGTTTAAAGAGAAAAAGAAAAGATTCCACAAACCCTAAATCATTTATTAGCGTAGGATATGACTGATACAGTTCGCAGCCCAGAAACAGAAGTTCAAATTCGGGCTCTCTGGGACGTTTGTGCTCCAGCCGCGTTCAATTCCAAGGCCAGTGGATCCAAGGAAGGAACAAGATGAATTCCATTTTTACTACAAATTTCAAGGGGGATTACATCAAGAAATAAAGAAAGAGCATGCTGAGGCAAGGAGACAGAAATCAATACATCCAGGCTGACGGATTCAATTGGAATAAGAAGAAAGTTCATTGGTGTATCAACAACAAATTCTCTTGCTTTAAGATGGTATTTTGAGGGAGTATAAATCTTATGGACTACTCCTCTAGCCACAGGACTACACTTGGGTTGCTTTATTCAGGAGAAATGATGGATTTGTCTCACTGTGAGTTCTCACCTTGCTCCCTCTTTGATCTACGACAAACACGGGCGAGATAGCAGCCAACGGGAGGATCGTTAGCTCCTTTAAGCAGCCTTCTGCTACAGTGAGAAAGAAAACAGTGAGACTGTGGGGAAGGGTCGCCAAGGAACATGCATAAAGGACCCATGGACAAAGCCAAAGGGGGGGTAGGATGGAGGGTGGGAGGTAGGGGTGGGTGGGGTGGGAGAGAGTGGTGGGGGGAAATGGAGAAAACTGTACTTGAACAATAAAAAAAAAGGGAATCCTAATATAACCTATTTAGTTGAAAGAGAAAAAATTTTAAAAATAAGAAGATTGTGATGGAGACAGATTTGGTGTTGCTGCCATTATTACATAAATGAACTAAAGGTCTTCTCGTTGATTTTTTTAAATTATGTTCCCAATCAACAGCAGACTGATTGGTACTTTGATTTCAAGTTTTGATTGGATATGTAAACAACTCTAACAATGACCCATCAGAAGAAACACAGTTTGACCAAGAAATGCTCCCAGTTCTTCACCTCTGAAGCTATGCTAGTTTGTCTGAATAGGCAAAAATAGTCAAACTTCATGAAGAAAGGACAGGTCATGGACGATTTTGCCCTTCACGCTGGCCCATGGACACAGCATGCCTGGCCCAGGTATAGATTCCGGTCCTTTGGACAGGAAGTCAGAACTAACCTTGCTAAGTTTCTGTGCATTGCTTCCCTAGGTTTGGGCTAGTGCCCCTACCTCGAGGAAGCTATCAAACTCTACCCCCAAATCAAGGCCTGCGGGCCGAGACCGTTTTCTTTTCTTTTCACACTTTTTTTTTCCACGAAAGGATTTCTTTGAGCACAGGTTCGATCTAGAGAAGAAGACACAGCTTGCAGCCTTTGCTACGCGGGCACACCCCTGCACGGAGCGTCCTGCTGTGTGGCCGGGCGTTTCGATTCCCCAAAGACGGCCTTGCCCTCGTTAGAATGCATTTTGGAGGTAACTGGGGCAACGTGTGGTGAAAGTCCTGTAAAATAGGTCACCTACCACAAGTGAAAGGAGAGAAGTCACTCAAAGGGTAGCCGGGAGCAAGGGCGGATCACAATTCCGAGAGGAGAGGATTTAGTGATTGTTACACGAGGAAACTGTGTCCAAAGACCCTTTCAAAGGGCTTAAGAAAGAAGCCTTTGTTGTTGGGAGTGATAGAATCTGCCTCCCTTCCCTCCTTTTACACATCACAGTATCCCATGACACACCACGCACACCGTTTAGGGAGGTGACTGTCATGCGATACAGCTTAATAAACACCGAGATGTAAGGTTGGTGTTCTGTTCCCAACTCCTGCCCTACTTGCTGGATCATATATTAAACATCACAGTGAGCCCTGTTCTGGGCCCAGCGAATGCCCAGGCACAGTTGAATGAATCAGCTATACTGCTTCTGTTGTTTTTGTTAAGCCAGCCTCTGTGTTACCCCATCCTCACTTTTACTGCCCGATTTCACCGTTTCTCAGAAGACATGTGAGCCCGGGAAAATGGATCCTCCCGGGCACTTTAACCCTGTCTTCCGACTTTTAGTGAAAGGTCATTGCCCAAACAGTCTTCTAATTAGATTGTATACATGTCTATTTACCGAGGTTGTTTTAAAGACAGGGTGCCATTTTCTTGTTGAAACTGAGTTTTAAAATCTGTATACATTGAACAGAAGGTATTTCTTGAGATGACTTTTATATTAGATGCAACCAGTTTTCAAGTTCATTCTTGATAGTGGTTAAGGGCATGCTTTTACTCACCCAAGTCATGATTAACGGCTAATATTTACATAACCTCACACATACTTGTTGAATTACTGTTTTGTACGATTTTGCTTCTGCCGCCCCTCCGCACAGCCAGAACGTTTAGCCCACGATTCTGATTCGTCGTTCCACTCTGCATCCTTGTCTTACAAGGGGGGCCACTCAGAGTAGCGTCACTGTGCAACTGGTCAGGAGCCGAGCAGTGTGCTACATCTGAAACCCGTGTTGGCATGTTCTTAAGGAGCTGGCTCACCCCAACCAAAACGAAGCATTTTCTTCTGAGGTCGCTCACACAGTTGGGCTCAACAATGGCCCAAAGTCAGATAATTACAGTAAAGCGCAGGAGGTGTGGGACACTTTCCCACAGAATGCCATTTTGCCACAGAATGCTGCAAAGCAGCAATGCAGGGGTTCACAACCGGGGTCGACTGTGGCCCCAGGTACTTCTGGCCACATCCGTATATAGTTCCAATTGTCACCGTGGAAGACAGGGGTGCTCTCCACACGCTTCTCTTGGGTAGGGCTCAGGGATGCTGCTGAACATCTCACAATGCCCAGGACAGACCCCCAACAAAAATCAATCATCTCCCGAAAGTGTGCATTGTGTTGAGGCTGACCAACCCTCTGATAGCATACTTCTGCGGCACTTCTGCGTAAAGAAATTAAAAACCCAAGACGGAAAAGTGAGATATTGGAAAGAGCAGGGCAATTGCTCCTTTGTAGTATTTATTATAAAGTGGATAGTTACTTAATTTATATTTAAGATCCCTCACTGAAGATAATTTTGGAAGCAGTTAATTGTTTAGAATAATTCCCGAAGAAACACATACCATGGATCTTTATTACATGAAGATTTTAGAGTAAGGTTGGTGGAGGAAATACTTATCCCGTATCAGAAAATTCTGCTCTGGTAAGAAAATTCTTAAGAAGGCAGGTTTTCTTTGCTTCCTGGGAATCCTTCATTTGTCTAAGGTCTCTCTCTTGTCTTTATTATGGCAGATTTTGGTACATAAATCTGGGATAAAATGCAGCAGAGCTGAATGAAAAAGCCACTTCTTTACTGGGAGGTTGATCACGAGACTCATCCTTCTTCTGACTCATCCCTTTCCTTCGCAGACTGGAAGCAACGATAGGGTTAACAGAACAGCTTAGTCTTAAAGCCCGCTCGATGTTTGCATTCTTTTTTTTTTCTTTTTTCAGAAGGTCAAAAAGGACACCAATTAAAGGCAGTTATGAACTATATTCAGACTTTCCATATTTCTTCGCCATTCCAGTAAAAGCTCCTCTCCAAAGAAATTCAGTCCAGAGATGGAATGAAAGAATGAAAGACATTTTATTTTCTCTCCTCGATGTTGGCAGTATTTCACTCCTACATGTCTGAGATTGTTTTCATCTCGCACAGCACTTTGATATTTGTGGATGTGGCTCCATGGCTTAAAACAAGAGCAGCGATAACTCATACTAATTATTCAGCTTGTATCTTAATGCTTGACAAGAGGGAAAAGAACTTTTTCTTCCTCGATGATGGTTGTAAAAATTAAGAAACCCAGGAGGGACGGAAAGATCTGTGTTCCTCAGAGCAAAAAGATCCCACCTCGCAGAGCTCTCGCATCTAAATCATCGCGCGCGCCCTGCACGGGGCGCCCTCCCGACTTCCCGTCCACGCAAGCCGGGCCTCTGCAGGCTAGGTGCGTCCTGTTCCCCCACAAGGTCTCGCCCTCGGGGCGTGGGCCGCAGCCTGAAGCAGACGAGAATCGCCTCCCTCCCCCTGCCTGTGTCCTTCGTGTCTCGTCGGGGTGCAGGTCCGGCAAACAGGCCTTCCTGTGGTGGCCCAGCATTCCCGTCACTTGTCTCACAGAAGCTTGGCCTAGCCACTGGGCTTGGGGGCGGAGTGGGGGGACATCACATGGGATCTGTCTGAACTTCTGTTGGACGTTTGGAAGTCCAGATAGATTAAATGTGGTGGTCTGAAACATAAGGGGGACATTCATGGCACGGTCTGGCCCACAGAGCCAAACAATGAGCTTGCTTTAGAAACGGGGAGTAAATAACGGATTTGTTTATATTTTATTGTATCTATAGGCCGCTTTGAAGTGGGTCTGGAATAACAAATATTTACTTCTGTTCTGTAGGTCCCTTGGAATGTGGCTGTTTCCTTTGAAAGCTGAATGGGAGACCTCAGAAGGGAAAACAGTGTGAGCCAGGCCATCTGGAAGGGGAGGAAAGACCTTGGGGGAAGCTCTCGAAAACTGTCCCGAGATGAGCTCCCTTGCCACAAGTCCCCCCACCCTCCCGGAGCAGCTCAGCGTCCCCAGCTCACCCTGGACCTCACTGAGGGGCAGGCGGAGCCCTTCTTCCTATGGAGGAGCGCGGTGTCTTGGTCAGGCCTGAGCAAAACTGGGACATCAGGTTCAGACCTGCCTTCCTTCCTGTAGACTAGAGGTGTACTGTGACTCTGTTCGAAAACAAAACCCACTTCCTGATTCCTCCATCACTGACTTTCTTCAAAAGAGATTACTTCCAGTTTGGTGACTTTGTAGTACACGTCCAGGTGACTTTCACCTCCAAAGGAATTTGTGCCAAAATTCAGATTATTATAATTCAGCAATTGCCAAGGAATAACTTAAAGGGCCAGGGAAAGAGTAAGCCATATAGAACAGTGCTCAGTAAGTCTCATCCTGCAAAGAAATACACACAATATGTCATAATACTGCTACACAAATACCTGTCACTCACTCCACCCGGCTGCAACAGTGTTCCCGCGATAGTAGTAAGAGATGTGCTTGTTGGGATTTAGCTTGTTTGTCCCGCATGTTCAGGTACTGTTAGTGGGGTATTTCCCTCTTTCCTCCCCTAGAATTAATCCTGCTACCTTGATCGCCTTTGCTGTAACAGCGTTAAAGACAGGTCTTGGACTTTCACCCAAAATCCCAGATGATTATTTGAGCTCTTTCAACTTTTTCCTCTTCAAAACTCATTCCACAAAGTCACTAATAAGTAACCACACAGGTTAATTTGAGGCTCACTGTTTCTTTCCCCATGTTTTATTCGGAAGTTATAAAACAGAAAGAAGGCAGAAAAAGTAATAAAGAGGAAGGGGATAGAGTCAATAACCAAATCCCTGAATGATATCCACGGACTGGAAGCTCAATTCTGAAGGGATATGTGTCGGGGGTTCCCTTAACCTGCACCACGGAGTCAATACCTGTGAGGCACAAACGGGGAAAGAGGAGCTGGTGCGTGCCAGAGCTGAGATCGAGAGCCACATTCGTATCTTTTGTTCTCAAGACTGAACCCTCTCCTTCCACGCCACTGCTTCGAGGCAAGGTTGCACAACTCACAGGGCACGTCATCATCCTGATGTCTGTGCATCTGTGCATCTTGTCTGCGTCCCAACCGAAGCAAACCCACCCAGTGGCGAAGGTGTCCATGACCAGTTTCAATGCTCAGCAGGCACTCGAGCCACAGGCGGGTGCTGACTCAGGAGGCCTGGGATGGGGCCTGAGCTTCTGCATTTCTAACAGGTTCCCAGGTGATGCCCAGGCGCTGAGCTAATGTCTACACCTCAAGTAGCGAGGAGACTGTTGGAAGACAAGGAACCGAAGTGTCCGGAAAGATGCTTAGGGACAGAGCATCATGAAAAGTGAAACTTGGCTCTCCGGCAGCAAGGTCTTCCGTGGATTTCGAAGCCATGTGCAAAACACCTTCGGGGCCAGTATTTGCTCCTGATTGTCTTTGTTCATCAGCGGGCTTGGCGCTCTCTACCCACACACAGAACCACTGGAGTCCACAGCTGTTTTGTTTGGACAGGTTGGTGGTGAAGTCTGAGCTTGCACACAAAGGGCTTATCATCAACACGAGCCTTTCCCTGACAGCTGTTTTCCTTCCCGGCCCCAGGACTCTGGCCAGAGGAAAGGGAAAGGGCTTGCTGGAGGAAGAAGTGGCGGTATCAGCAAGCTGTATAGATGCCTGGCTTCGGGACCTGGGGGCGTCTCACGCCCACACACCAGATTAGAGAGCAGGTTCCCACTTTCATCCCCGCACCAGCATACGTGTGGAATAGGTGGTTTGATAAATCTACTGGTTTTGTGCATCAAGGCTGGTGTAGAAGCAACATTACTTTTCATACTAAAACAAGGCATTTCTATAAATTACAATGCCTGATTTCCAAGTCCCACTGCAAAATCTGCTGTGTGTATATGTGTCCACGACAGACCAGCACGTGTCCCACCAGCACGAGGTGAGGCGTATGGAATCAGTACTAGGTATGTGGGTGCCACAGCTCGTAGAGCTGGTGGAAATCAGGGTCTCAGCTGTGCACAGGGAGAGGGAGAGGCGCCTGCAGTGACTTCCTTTGGGAAGGCGTATTTTGTGCTGGTGAACTGCTCCCCCTGGTGGACCAGGCATTGATATGTCTGTTCCGGAGGGAACATGCATGCTCCTGCTGGGGAGGAAACTGGGCGGCTTCAGGTAGACAGATGGACCCTCCAGGAAAAAAGCTAACCCTCTGAGCACCAAAAATAAGTTGAACCCCTAGCCCGGCCCCTGACTGATTTTGAGCATCGCTGTCCCGCAAAGCACAGAGGCTTGTCTTTCCACACTCTCCTTGCCGCGTGGGTTCTCATAACAACGGCTGTTTTGAAATTGTGGCTCTGTGTGCATCGGAGAGACACGGACAGCTCTACGTTCTGTATCTTACTGTATGCACCTTTAAAAAGCACTCTGGACATTCACACGGGGGAAAGGGCCCCGGAGAGAGGAACAGTCTGCTGTGCACTCATTTGCTTCCTCACTTCCTGTTTACTTGCTCCTCTCTGCGAGGGGGTCATGCTACTGGTGGTTGATTTATGCCTAGATGCCTTGTTCCACATTCCTGCTCTCAAGATAAAAGTAAGTTTTCTGATTTTTCTGAGGAGCGTCTTTGTACTAACAAGATACATTTCACTGGCAACACAGACAGGTTATGTCGCTGTTTTCTTTAAGGAAAGCTTCTCTGCCTGCCTCGCTGTACACGGAGAGAATATTTTGCAGGTCAGACAAAGATGGGAACCTATGACAACTCTCTGACTCTTTGGAACATTCTGCAATGAGTCATATTGCAGCCTCAGTTCAAACAGTGTATAGGCTAAATAAGGAGGTATTTTAAATATTTATTTAACAAGACACATTTTTAAATGACCTACATATGTACATAGAGCGTGCTTGGCCTGTACATTATTGCCAGGTCGATTCTCATGTTCTGATATCTATAATTAATTACCGGTTTATTCCTCTGTAAACCGAAACAGGAAATCAATCAGGGATAGCAGGTCACTGATGTCAGCAAAGATTGTAATGCCCTCTTGTCCGTGGGTCCGTGAAAGGGGAACTGAGACCGTGGACAGTCTGGGGTGGCGGTCCCAACTGTGTCCAAAAGGCAAGTCGCTAATCCAGTTTTGGTTGCTTACTTTTGATGTCTAGACTTTTCCTGCGTGCTGTAGGTGTGCACGGAATTGCATATTTTCCAGTCTGAAATAAACTCAGAAGACATGCGCAGTGGAACCTGCACACCTGAAGTCAAAGCACATCACGTGCATTTTCAGCAGCATTATTATATTTGGAGACAAAAACAACACAAATACCAATAATTTGGGTAATTTCATGGGAGTCAAAGATATGAATATTTTCACTGTTTCGGCAGGGTCTGTGCATCTAGCTTTACTTTTTTGAGAAGGAAATACATGTTTGTCTTTTCCGCTCAGGATGGGCACCCGTCCTTTAAATTTTTTCACTGAAAACTTATAAAGGATGAAAGTACTGAACTTCAGATTTGTCATGGTTCTAGAGAGATTTCTCCAGGGAAGAGAAATTAAACAAGAACCATGGCATCTTTTCTCTTTAGAGTAACTTTCTGATGATGAAAATGAGTAATCATCTCAAGCACCTCAAACAAACTCTGGGTCTGGGTCAGCGATGAGACGAGCTTGTTTCATTTCAACATAACGCGCACGGCTTACCAACAACCCGGCACTGAGTTCCGATTCTCAGTTCTGTGAATTAACTTGCCAACTTAATTCTAGCCAGTGGATTAGCAATATTAATTACCTTGGCCCACGGCCAAAGCATCTGGAAAATTTAGTGTGGAAAATCATTTAAAATAATTCATTCATGCCATCATGACAAACCAACCCATTGGTTCAATGACCTTTTCACTATCACCCAGTTGTTTGGCCTCACTCTAAAACATTCCGCATTGAATTCGCATTGGGTCATTTTGCCACTCGGCACTGGGGAGAAGCATTAAATCTTTGGGAAAATAAATAGCTGCAGCAACAGAATAGATTGAATTTTAAGTCTCTCCAGAGAATTACGGTGAGTGACAAAAGTCAATTTCAAAATGTTACGTACTGTATGACTCCATTTCTGGAACGTTATTGAAATGGCAACATTGTAGAAATGGGAACAAATCAGGGGTCAAGGAGGATGTAAGGGTGGGAGGGAAGTGGGTGTGGTTGTAAAAGGGAAATATGAAGGGTCCTTATGATGATAGAAATATTCTTTATCTTGATTGAGTATCGATGTCAGTATCCTGTTTGTTACTGTGCACTAGTGTTTCGCAAGATGTTAGCGTTGGAGGAACTGGGTAAAGAAGTATCACTCCACAGTATTTCTTCCAACTGCATGTAAATCTAAAATAACCTCAAAATTAAAACTTTAACTCAAATAAATGTCCTCCATGACTTACAACCCAACGGCTCTACTACGCTGGACTTAAAGTGAATAAAATACTGACTCTGACACTTGAATCTCATGTAACCTTGGACAAACAGAGTCAGCCATGCTGAGCCTACTCCCCTGTCGATTGAATGGGAATAAAAACACCTGCCTGTTGACTTCACGAGCTGTAGTCAGGATGAAACGAAATTGGGATGATAACTATGAAAGTGCTTCCCGATCTTCAAGTACAATCAAAACAACAGCGGCATTTGGTGGAGTCAAGCTGTATGTACGCCAGTCTCCAAGCTCAGTTACCTGTGTTTCTTGCTTTACGTCTGTTTGGTAGCACATGAGGCACTGAAAAAGCACCACGAAAGAGAAATCCACATCTTCCCCCATATCTTTCTTGGGCACCCAAGAGTTTCCACATCCAGAGCCTGCAGTGACTCTTATCTCTGACCCCTTCACCCTCTGAAACTACGGGGACCCTCCTACTTCGCTTCCCCTACACATTCCAAACCAGCCTTCCAGCCCGGCCTCACTCTCCCTCCCCTGCCGTCCCCGTGGCCCGACAGGCCAGGTTACCACCAACACACAGCCCCTCCGCCGCGCTGCTCTCCCTTTGCACCACCTTCTTTCTGGAGGAGAATCAGGCCGTGGCGTCGGGTCCTTTTCTTCTTATTGCACCCCCTACCCCCAATATTCTACCTGCAGACTGGAGAGTTTGTAGTTCATATGTTGATGGTTTTTATTACATTTCACTCAGTATCACCATTTTATAAGGGAGGCAATGTTAGTAATCTGCTGAGAACATGCAGCTATGTCAACTTAGGATGCTTAGGAAATATTTAATTAACCAAGGGACGCATTCATTTATTTCCTCATTTATTCACTCATTATCTTATTCTATCACTCACTGAACAATGACCTAACACTCACTAAGTGCAAGGCTCCGCGCTAGACCCCGTGGGTGTGCAGATGAGTGAAATAGAATCTGGAAGGACACTCATGAAAGTCATGGTAATGGGAATATGGCCCATGCTCCAGGAGACACGCAAAGGTACCATGGAAAGAGAGGAGACAGCAGTTCACCGGGGAGCCTTCAGCGTGCCTAGACAAGGTGGAGAACTCGTAAGCCCACAGGGGCCAGGCATGTAACCCACTCCCGAGGGGAGGTATGGCAGGAACTCTTCTGACCAAATTTGGTTTGAAAATGTGGACCTAGCTTTCCTGGGACCAGCAATATTATGCTTAATGACGATGATATGCCGTGGGTTCCACCTTCAATATGTAACTCAGTTGTGAATACAGTTTGTCACCAAACCCAGTACGAGCCTCCCAGCCCAGTTCCCCCTTGTTTCCCCTCGGGTCAAGTGCAGTAGCCTCTCATTGAGCTTCCTGCTTTCATGCTTGCCCTCCCCAACATTTTCTCCACTCAGAAACTGCGGGGAGACTGAATGCGTGAGCCCCTCCATGCCACGTCTGTGTTCAATGACTTCCTACCTCACTCAGGTTAAAGCAAAGCCTTTACCTTGGTTTGAACCCACACTTCTTAGCTCAACATTAGCATTACCTACAGTATTTTTTAAAAGCATACATGGCTGACCCTCAACCCAAAAGTTCCGCGTGATCTAAGGGTGGTAACATCCTCTCTCCGCTGCTTACTGCTTTAGTCCACTCCGGTGTGGTCTCTGCAGGAAGACCCTCTCTGACAGCCCTGCCTAGGCATCGCTTCTGGCCTTCTCTCACTCCGTTACGTGTCTTCGGAGATCACACATGCACCTATCGGCTTACGTGCTTATAGGTCTCTTCCCCACTAGACGGTCAGCCCACGGGGTCCGAGACTTCACCTCACTGGTCCGCTTAGTGTTCCATCCCCAGTGCCTACACCAGCATCTGGAGGCACACCGGAGGCATTAAATTAGCAAATTTTAAAATAATATGAATGGACAACGACAAGTCGAGGAAGGTGGCAATTGGAAATAGGAAATGATCTTGGAAAAAGGGGGAAGACTTGTAAAACACAAAGAGCCAGGATAATTTTCCCAAGATGGGGAACCTTAACCATTTTAAACAAAAGCCTGCCACAGCCAGATTTGTCTTTCAGGGAACGTGCTCGTGCTGCAGTTTTGGGAATGAACCAATTCAAAAGTAGTGGTAACAGGACAAGAGACAGCTTTTAGCAGCCTCTTGGAACCATGAGAGAAGTTTGAACAAAAGATATGACGCATTTGAACAGCGTGGCACGGAGGGAAGGGGACGCTGAGCCCCAGGTGGGTTTGTCGCAGGCACAACAGAGCTACGAAAGAGCGGTCAGCGTATTTCCACCTTTATAGCCCACTGCTCCTCTCTCGCAAAAGCTCACCTATGCGTCTTAGGCTCTCTTTCTATTCCAGTTAAACAAATACAACTTAAAGCAGGCTCAAAATATACACACGTGAGACATCTCCAGAAACCAAGCAGAGGCCGTCTGAACCCTCCTGGGCCCCCCGGTGCTAGGAGTCCCAGGTGTGGCCCGAGTGAGCCTGGCTCCAGCACCACCGGCCTCCGGGCCATCTCGCACATTCATCGTCCTCATGTGAAAAAATGCCGCACGGTGTCCGGTCCGTTCTCGACCTCTTTTGTCTTCCGCTTATCACCGCTGTCCTATGGTTCGTTCAAGGCTGAAAACAGAACTAAGGCATGATCTTAGCACATCCTCGAGTGATTAATTTTATTACTGCTTTTTTTTCCAGCGGAATAAACTCACAATAAGTAAGAAAAGCTTCATCTGTGAACGAACCCCTCCATAGACCTCAACCCCTTACCCTTCAACCTTCTCTAAACTCGCTAAGCTAATATTAAGTAGAATCCCTCCCCTCTCCCTCCCCATTCTTCCATCCAGATCTTACTTTGGTTAAAAAAGTAAATCTAATTAAAGGAGCATGGGAAGTGGAAGCTGTTTAGTGAGGGAGGGAAGCTGGATCTGCGTAACTTTCACCGGTGATGGGGCTTACAAGATGGAAAATTCCTCAGACTGCTAGGCAAAGTACTCTCAATGTTGTAGAAACATCTGGTTTTCTTTGTGTAAAATCTTTTCCACGAGGTTGGCGGGGATTTTTATTCTAATTGAATTTGTAGTTAATTCCAGATAAAGATGAGTTTCTTTTTTGCTGATGCTGCTCAAATCAGGGGACCCAGCCCCACTACTTGAAGCCCATTTTTACGCAAAATTAGTCAAAAGAAGTGGGGGGATGTTTGGCACCAGCGAGCCTCCATTTTTTTATGTTTGGGGGGAAGAAGGACACTCTCTGACGCACTCAACTCCTGACTAGGTCTTTTGAGACCTGGCTCATGGAGATTGGAAGACAGACTCCTGCATCTGAAATGCAGGCTCTCTAACCACTGACGCAAGGGCATGGATAAGCTTTGCCTTGAAGATGGCTTGCCACTCTGCCTGTGAATGTGTATCTGGTATTGATGGCTCTGGAACAATTTGTTTATTATCCTAAATCATTTAAAAGAAACCAAGGAGTTAAGCTCTGCAGTATCTGTAATACTTGTTCAAACATGTAATACATGGAAGAACAAAAGAAAAAATAAAGTGTAAAATATGTATCTCCCAGTGACTTGGATAAGCCACGAACTTGAGAGTCTTCTGCCAGTACAGTGGCCTTCTAGAGCCAAGGCTTCCCATGAGTTATATTTTGCATACTATGCAATAAAGGAAGACTATTAAAGGACAATTAATTTCTTTCTTAACCAACCCTGATAAGTAGATGAATCTCCCCCACTCCCTCCCACAGAATAGTCTTTGGAACGATACCGCAGAAATTAGAATGAAGACCTACAGTCCAAACTCAGAATAAGAAGGGAGTTTTGGGGCTCCGCAGATTATCGGGGAGCCTGGAATCCCCGCCCTTCGCAGGGTTACTTCACAGAAGCTGACTCCCCGTTTGCCCAGAGGCTTTGCCCCCAGGGAAAATGGCACCCCTTCTGCTCTTCAGAAGTAGAGTAGAAGTGTCCATCAAAAACCATGGATGCAGACCGTAAAGTAATCTTGGCATTTGCAAAGCTGACAATATTGATGACCCCTCGCTAAAATGTTCTCATCCTTATCACACTTAGGCCCAAAGCCTCGGGTTTTCGCTCTTCCTCCTTCAGGCGTCTCTGCACTGATTCGTCCAACTGGGTGAGCTGTCTTCCGTCTGGACGTCTTACTACCCAGAATGTACACTGAACTCCCACTGCAGGTTTTTATCTGGCCGCGACTGTTACCACAAAGTCTCCTGTTGTCTCTCTGAGCGAGAAAGGGCAGAGGGAATATGACTAATTTATTTCTAAAATTCAGTAGATACTCAAGAAATGATTTTTAATTAATGAGCTGAGACAGTTGTAGATTTAACAGGGGAACAATGCATCTTTCTTCTTTGGCCAAAGTTGCAAGCCATCATATGCAATAATGAGAGGCACTGGCTGCATTTGGTCAGGTTAAATATAATGAGAAATTGCTATCTCAGAATACGAGTTGGTTGATGTCAATATTTTTCAAATAACACTGTAATGAACAATCACAGACATACATTTTTGAGTGCATCTCTGGTTATATCTTAAATCTGAATTTCACAGAAATGAACTATGGGACCAAAGGATATAAACCTGACTTTTCCAGCTTCTCATTAGCATTGCCTATTATAATTAAGTATATTAATCATTGATAGATGAAAGTGATATCTACGTTTTGTCTTTTGTTGTATACAACTATATATAAATCGATATTATAGATAGACATTATATGTGTGTGACTTTCTCTGGCCAATGTCAAGTTAGGAGGTACGATGCCAGAGCTACTTGAAATGAGGTTTTGTGGCTGGAGGGAAGTTGGGCTGCGGGTTTCAAAGGACTCATCCAATGCTCCAGTTGGATCATTTTTTAAATGATCAAGACAAGGCCTGGAGTGGGCCAGCCGCTCAGCGCGCCCGAGGAAAGATATGTTTACACAATGGGTGATGAACGCCTAGCGTCCTTGCTTCATCCCGGGAACACAGCGCAACACATCCGAGGTCACGAGGTAATAAGGAATAGGAATTAACTACGGCCTCTCCTGACACGTGTCACAGTTAATTCTACTTTAGATGAGTCTTAATTATGCTGGTGAAGTTTAGGGTTTAATGGAAAGAGCCTGTTCGCCAAAACTGTAACTTTTATAGTAAGGACTAAGAAAGATTTAAAGTCAAGTTCACTTTACATGTAGCGAGCTTAATTTGAAGCTACAGTATTAATTTTTGTGGTAACAAGCCCTACATCTCTTATAGAGCACTTGGCTTGTTGTCTTCACCTGTCTGTGAAAGCACTCACCCTGGGGGAGACCCGCGCCTTACAGAATAGATTTAGCCTCCGATTGTCGGGACTTGGTGTGCTCAATCCCAGTATTCAATTTTTAGTCAAATTTATTCTTTTTCTAGAGGATATAAGACTAGAAGCCTTATTAACAGTTGTTTTTTACTATGGTTAGAAGCCACCCCCTTTTTTTTTTGATAGCCTACTGTGATGAACTATGGGATTTGTAGACATTTTTTATTGAGATATAACTGAGATAAAATGTATCAGTTTCAGGTGTACAACTTAAAGACTTTATATATGTATGTATATGTAATTTATACATGTGTATATATAATATGTGGTGATCACCACATTATGTCCTGTTAGCAGTCATCACCATACATAGGTAATTTTTGTAATGCTGATAGCATCACTGTATGGGAAATGTACTCTTCTTGTTTTCAAAAGAAAAGGCTCAGCTACAAAGAAGTAAACAGCATGCCCAAGGTCACATCCCTTACAAATGACTGAACCAGGGCTCAAACCCCTGTCTTTTTGACATCGCCACCACCCACAAAATAATTTTAAGTCAGAAAGAATCCCACGAGAATTTCCGCACGGTTCCTTTGTGGAACCAGATGGTGACCGATCAGTGCTGTTTTTTAAGTGAGGCACCCGTAGGGGCAAATGACCAGGAGTGGATACTGGAGATGCCTCAGCCCAGCGTCACATCAAGTTGAGCAGCGAACAAGGGCAGTTAAAAACCCAGGCAGTTATTGTTTAATCTTCACAGATATCTGTTCCTTTAAGGGGTTTTGCTTTTGTTATGTTTTGGACTTTTTTTCCCTAACAGTTAGTGTTTTTCTTTTGAAATAATTAAAGGGAAAGGAAGTTTAAAGGGAGGCTGAGTGACATGCAATATTCCCTAATACCCTCTTGTTGCTTTAGGTGATTGGTGCACTTAATTAAGGAGGGTCCTGGGTCTATCATCGACCAGGGCCTGACCTGGGGGCGGGAAGGAGTGAGCTGTAACCTGACCGAGCCCAGGTGTGTGCCTGGAGGTCACGCACTGGGAAAACATGTGGCCCCCGTAAGCTTTCTCAAGTCTGGCTGTGTCTTTAACTATTTCAGGTCTTTCTCGAATGTCCACATTCTCTCAGGCTTAGACAGTGTCCGCGTGCTTTCCTCTAGATTATGATTTTCGAGTGCGCAGGGGAAGTACATAAGGTTAAGGGACTCGCTGAAGGCTTGAAATTCCGTGGCAAAAAACAGAACTCCTCTTTCCAGCACATCACCACTCTGGGTGCTACAATGCTGTCCTGTTTACCGTGCGTGCACGCCCCCACCCACGAAACTCTGGTTTTTGAAAAGAAACATTTGCTTCTTCTGAATCATAGCATTTCTTGATTTTTTCCCTCACTTCTCTCCTTCCTCCCCTTCTTTCCTTTCTTCTCCCTTCCTTCCTTCATTTCTGCCCATCTGTCCATCTATCCATCTGCCTGCCTATCACAGATAAAGCAGAAACCAGTCCTGGTGCATCCAGCACGTGGTGTTAAGGAGAACACGATTGCAGAGGAGTATCCTTCTCTGTGGGTTCTCCTGCCCTACCAGAGGGATTTATCGATAGACTGGATGGATGGGGGAGGCTCCGAGACCCCGGACACACACGGCATTAGTGAGAAATTAAATTCAAGTGTCTTCCTTAAGGACAATCTTATTGTAAATTGCCCATGAGCCACGAGATATAACATGTTCAAGCAAAAGCATAAAAAAATAAATGACCATACTTGACATCAACAAAGAATGTGCCATTTTTTAACAAAGAAGTCCCTGCATCTAATTATTGAAGTGGTTTGCATTCCAACCTTTTTTTACTTGCAATTCTGTTTGCGAAAAGCAGTTTAAAACTGACAACACACTTGCCCGAGTTTTTTAAATAAAGACAACTGACCTTATATTGAAGACTGTCTCCGCTGTGAGGATTAATGACCTAACTCCGCTCCGCTCTGAACCGCACAGCCATGGCCCGTATTGATCGGCACCCTTTCAGAATGTCACGCGAAGGCCCCGAGGACGCATTTCTGTACAGACACCCATTTGGCCAAAGCCCACTTGAACTCCAGGGGCCTGCCTGATGCCAGCACATTTAAGCAAAACTTTTCTATGCGGCCAGATGCTCTCTTTCCTCCTGGCTCACGGGCAGGAGGGGCAGTGGGGTGAATGTGGGCCTTTGAGTCACAAAGTCTGAAGAGCAGAGTCTCTCAGTATATGTGAAATTTGGACAAGTGAACCCGTAAGAGACTCAATTCGTATATAAAGTAGGAAGTAAATAAACACTCAGCAACGCTGCTGACAACATTGGGCAAATGCACTGACGGCGTAATGATCCGACTCACCACCTGGAATCCGTAGACGCTAAATAAGCAGACCGCTTGCCCTTCTCTCTCTGACGGGAGGACGGCCGCTGTGCAGGTTCAGGGGAGCGGCCCACCCTGTCCTCCCCGTGCTCTGTTCCCTGCGTGCTTTTCACACGGCAGGCCCTTCCTCGTTCCCACTTGTCCTGTCGACGTTTGCTTCCTTTTGCCCCCGGAGCACCGTGGCCCCCCAAAGATAGTTTAGAATGCTCTGTCCCTTCTGATCGCTGCTGCACTGATTAATCGGTGCCCTGGACGCTACCACTTCTTTTTCTGTTTCTGTCTTCCCCTGACTTCTCAGAGGATCTCTTCTGGCCACCGGGGAGGCTTCTCCCATGCCTTCCCTCCAAACCCCCACCACTCCCAAACATGTTCACATCCTGCTGTGTGCTTGTAGGAGCTGGGATTCTCCCATTTACTCGTGGATGCCCAGCCAGCTGAGTTCTCTGTCTTGTCAGGTGATCTGACTTTGGGCTTATGAGCCTGTGAAAAGGACTCTGTGAAGCAGAGATTGTAGACAAGACTTTCCTTTTTCCTCTGTTTCTCCTAACCATCTATTCTAAACCCAAGCTGGAATGATGGAATTAGAACTCCAAAATTCCAGTCTTACTCAAAATGACACATAATTGAGAAGCATTTTTTCTTATCACTGAATTCTGCTCTTTCGAATTTCAAAATGATTAAGTACCAAACTATTTCATGCTTTTGTTACATATTTTTTCACTATTTTTTCTTTTGCTTATAAACTGAGAGGCTAAGATTTTATTTATACATTTCCAAGACTTTCAGAAAATAAAACAGAACATTTGATGAATTGTTAAGATTATTTATGTACATATTACCAAACAGGTATTTAAAGTATTTAAACTTTTGATTTCTGAGAATACTAGCATGTCAGTATACGGTAGTAAGAGTTATTTTAAAGAAACATGTCATAAAAAATACGTCTGAAAGGATGGGATAAATATAGACAGATTTTGAGAAAAACTGCATTTTTCCCAAACAACTAGTTCACAAAACTCCTTCTTGGTGGAGCATCTTGTGGGCCTGGCCCCCACTAAAAACACTTGGGGGAATAATGGATGCAGAATCATGTGAAATGTAAGTACAGCACTAGAGGCAATTAAATAACAGGGCGTGTTCAGGTAACTAGATTGTAAGAAGCCTGTTTAGCCATTGTAAACAGATCCAAGGTAGAGTGGGAAGTCCCTTCCCTTTGTTAACGTTAGTAATAATGGCAAATGCACCCAAATCCCAGCGCAATGTCTTCATTGCCCCCAAGATTCTAACCAGGATGCCTTTGAATTAAGTTTTAAAGTTTTTTAAAGAGTGAATTCAGCACTTATTTCTTTGGGCTGTGAGACAGGTCTTCAATATGTTTCCTCATGCAGCTAATACGCCCAGGTCAGTTCAGATACTCTGGGTTTCATACACCATTCGAGAGCGGAAAGTGCAGACAATTTATTTTCCATTCATAACCTGAAATTATCTGGCCATAGCTCTGGACTGAACCATTCCCAATGGGTAACTATAAGCAAGAACTTATGTCCCATTGACAAGCACAAGTCATTACTGATTTGAATGTTATGCTATTAGCCTACGGTTTCCTCTGCTGTGAAGTTCCAATAACTCAGTAACAAGCTCACTGTGATAACGTCACAATTTTCATCCCGAGTTCTAACAGGTATGGTCAGTTCAATGTGCGTATGTCTTTAACTCTGCTTGGGAGCGAGACCAAGGTAGGCCAGCTGCGTTTCTACTTTAACAAGTGATATGAAACAGGAGATTGCACTGTGGTGACATTGAGGCTGGACCTGCTTTGATCTAAAAGCCCCACGTTCCACCGCATTGAAAACCTTCCCAATCAGATCAGAGAAACTGAAAAGAGTGCCTGGGAGAAAGTTTCAAAAGCAGAAAAAAAGAAAGATAGAAGTGAAAGTCAACATTATGTTTGGAGAAAAGACCCTCTACATGATATCAAAGCACTGAACTGCTTCTTTTTTTTTTTTTTACCGAAGGAGACAGATTGTTGGAATGAACGATGTGTTTACCTTTCCAAAAATGCAATGTTGAGTACTCTAAAGTATGGTAGACATCCTTTGGTTTTGCCTGGCCACCATCCCTTCACTGTTCGCAAGGCCTGCTAACAGCATCTTCGAAGACATTCCCAGCCACACTCCACACCATCCAAGAGCCAAAAGGTATCGGGGTCCGCTCTTCCTGGCCCAAGGAGTGGGCAGTGGCTACACTAATAGGATTCCGTCTCAGGCACTTAAATCTCAGCTTGGAGAAACTGCATAGAAAAACAAAGCTGGTTCTTCTGTGGGAAGTACCCTAAAGCGATTGCTCTTCTATTCTTAGGCCACTGATTGACACATCATAGATGTCCTTTCCTGCTTGGCTTTGATGGCATTTCAAGAATCTAGTTACAGAATCCATTGGGTTTTTCATATGCCCCAGTTCTGTCATCTCAGATGAATCCTGACTGCATCAACCAATCAGAGGAACAGCCCCTTCCTGGCTCTGGTTCAGCTTCCGGGCCCCTGATGTGCTCTAAGTACAACCTGCACACCCCTACCCGCTATGGTATTCACTAAATACCTCAACACGTCCCTCGGCTGATGAAATCTTGCCACATCCCTGTTTCTCAACGTTAAGCATTGAAAATAGTGATTTAGTCTTTTTACCAAGATTTTTTTCTGATGAAAGAGGTAATATATCAATAGAACCTCTTTAACACAATAAAAATACTATGCAATTGTTATAGTTTATAAGATGCAGCACCAACGTATGGGGAAGAAATTTGGCCCTAATAATAGAGGTCCCTCTGATTATGTGCCTATAATAATGCCAGGGGTGACATGGAAGACTGTGGATGAGATTCACGAACACGTATTTCTACCCCGTCCCCAGAAGTGAAAATAAAAGTGGAATTAAAAGAGAGAGAGTCGATGTATTGATCCGAGGGCTGGCTGGCTGTGACACCTAGGATGAATGTGACCCCCAGGATGAATCCCAGCCATTCGCACATCTTCTGTGACAACGTCTGCACAAGGATGGCAGGGCTGAGCGACCGTGACGGAGACCACATGGCTGGCGCAGTCAGAGACATTTACTACCTGGCCTTTTACACAAGGAAGGTCTGCCAGTGCCTGGATCTAATTATGTCCTGTACATCAATGAGAAGAGACCAGGATGAATTTTGGAATGAGGTTTAGTATCCACCCTTATTTTGCCAATGCCAAAGAGAAGGGCATTTGGAAATCCTGGTTACAAAAGCTTCATTTCTATCACTGTTATACCTAGGCGGTCAGGTAACTGTTCTGAGTCTCAGTTTCCTCCCGCAAACCTAGGATATTAATAACACCTAACTCTCAGACGCACAACGAGGGCTGTCAACGTGCCGCAGTGTGACCGAATATAATCTATGCAGTTTAAACTTCCTTAATTTTAATGAAAAACACTCAAGACTAATTTCACAATTCCTGCAATATATTCTCCCTTTCTAGAGACAATCCCTTCTTTGGACTTTTGTTAAAATTCTACAGGATTTCTGCCTCTGAATTATTAAATAATATGCAATTATTACTTCTGTTTCTTTAGCAACTTGAAATTTATCTCGCAAACTCCCATGATAATAGACGAGGATTTCAGTGCCCTACTTTCTGTTTATCTTTCTGTAACTCTAGTTAAGATGATTAAACCTTTACATATTGTTGCACCTACTTCTGGTGTTTTTACCTTTCAACTTCTGTCAGATGCAGTACCGTTCTTAATTTATTAACAACATAATTCTATTACTTTTGAAATCATTACGGATTGTGTATTGTTCCAAATAAAAAGCGTTTTCATAAGGTACAGATTAACTTGAACATGTTCACAGTTATATGCCATGAAGGAGTCAACTGGGTACTTATTATATATTTAATTTAGAAAATTAGCACTAGAAGAACATATGAAAGATATTATACACACAGAGCACTGATGTAGAAATGCTTTCCTACTTTTATATTTCGACGGAGCTGTTCCTTTCCAAGTCCCTGCACACACCCCTGTCTTCTCTGGAGCCACCTGGACAGCTACCGAAGGCTGCTTCCCAGGCCCCCTCACTCCCGTTGTGACTGTTTCCGATGTCGATGTTTTTGAACCCAGTGTGCTGTCACCGCCATTTTACCACGTTACTACGCAGATTTTCAAGTTTAACACAAAAGAGAAAATTCATGATCTCCGTAATAGAACCACTGGCTTTATTGCTTTCTAAAATGACCTTTAAGCCCTGGTTGGTGTGGCTCAGTGGACTGAGTGCCTGCCTGTGAATCAAAGGGTTGCCAGTTCGATTCCCAGGCAGGGCACATGCCTGGGTTGCGGGCCAGGTCCCCTGCTGGGGGCACACCAGATGCAACCATACATTGATGCTTCTCTCCCTCTCTTTGTCTCTCCCTCCCCCTTTCTAAAATAAATAAATAAATAAATAAATAAATAAATAAATAAATAAATAAAATCTTTAAAAAAATAAAATGACCTTTAAAAACGATGTTTCCAGCCACCTTTACCCCTTGCAAGTGTGAGGTCTAAGAATCATGACCAAATCTGAGAGAAGTTTTTTTGCCTGAATTGTTGCTAACATGATGTTTCATTCTAGAATAATAATAATAGAATAATAATATTGATTTGAAAGTTTCCTTCCACCCCGTTTGCTCTGTTCTCTCTGTCTGATACTACTGTTAATTAGACGCTAAACTTTAGGAGTTAACTCTCCTGCTTCTTACCTTTATGTTCACATTTTGTCTCTTTTTCTGTGCCCTACATTCTGAGAGAGGCACTTATCTTTAATTCTTAACCCTGCTTTCTCTTTTTTTTTCTCTCCTTCTGCAATCATATTTTAAATTCCTGGGAATTCTTCTGGTTCACCAAGAGTTCATTTTTCCAAGTAGCCTGTTCTTGTTCGATGAATACAATATCTTCTTACATTTCTGAGGATACTCATTGGAGATTTTCTATTTTATCCCCTGAAGTCCCTGTTGGGGTTCATTCTTATTCTATTTGTTTCTTCCTTTTTAAAAACAATTTTTCCTTCATGTTGAAATATTCCTTAACTTTCTGGAGATACAGATATGTCCTTATTCAAAAATGAGGAAAGAAGAAGTTCGACTCTCATCTCTGAGAAGTCAGGTGAGGCTTCTGGACGGATGAACTTTGAGTTGGGATCATAGGCAAAGATCCACAGAGGCTACAAGAAGAACTTCCTCCTACAGTCCCGACCCTTCATCAACACACGCTCTCTCCAGACAGCTCGGTTCCTTTATAGAACGCCTATGTGACACGTTTTGTCTGGTGTAAACACAGATCGCCAGCAGTATGCCTGCTGGGATGGAAGAGGAAGCTGACTCTTGGTCATCACCTAACCCTTCCTGTTAGGCTCACTCCTCCCTCCCGCCTAAGGCCAGCACCTCTCTGCACCCTGTCGGCCACGGAGCACCTGTCCCCAGCTTAGTCCCTCTACATTCTTTCTGGCTGTTTTCTTTGTTGACTTCATAATACAACATTGCCCATGTACTTTCTGCTTCCAGGAATGTGGCTGAATTTCTGGTCCTCTGATGGCCCAGGGGTTTGTAGATTTATATCTATTTGTATGTCTTATTATTCTTTACTATCATTTCCTGGGTGTTTGGAAGGTAGAGGAGGAAAATTCATATGGTCAGTAACCTATCCCAAGCTAGAATGCAACTTTCATTTTACAAACCTTCGTGTACTGCTTTGATTATGTCTGAGTTATTTCATTTCCATGAACAATAAGTTACAAAGCTATGATATTGGAAATAAAGGAAACAGATACCAGATCCCACCTCCTTTCAAAGTTTAGCTACATTAACCTGATTCACACGGCACTCACCTCTCCTTCGGCAAAGATGCTTTTGCCATTGTCTTTTTTAGACATAGTTATCAAGTGAAGCTGTTTTCAGGTTTTTTTCTTCTCTAACACTGCACACATGCATCTCTTAACCCCCTTTCATGTCCCCTTCAAAAGGTGTTTGAACTGTCACCTTTAGGGGCCCATATAATTTAGTTCCACTGCACAATACGTGTGGAGGACCCTGACCTTGAAAGGAAGGAAGAAACGAGTGTGTTTTCTGGATGCTGATGTCTCAGAGCAGCACTGGCTCCGGGCCGACGGCGAGCGTTCTCCGGTGAGGAAAGGGTAAACAGAACTGGGCAGTGGAGTGATGGGACAGCTGCCCAGGTGCCCTCCCTGAATCCATTTTTCGCACCAGCTGTGGCATATTGCTCTGAGCTGGGCTTTCATCTATTCCCGCTGCATGTGGCTGGCCCATACTGGCATTCTCAGATATTCAAAGGGCTTCTTTCTCCTTTTCTGTCTTCTTGCTTTTCTTTTTCTCCTCTCTCCCACCCCACATTGCTTTGTGAATACCAAAATAAGGGATCTAGGTGGAGAAGCCATGGATATCTTTCCAACTTCAAAAAATAAAAAAACTAAAGAATAAAAAGCAAGCCCAGACTTGCTGAATAGGGCTTCATTATTTTCCTTCTTTTTCCTTCCCCCTTCTCTTACCCCTGCCCCTCTTCCTTTCCTCTCCTTCTCCTCATCCTTTTGCCTTTCCTTCTTTATTCCTCCCGCTCATCCTCCTCCTCTTCCTCCTTTGAAATGAACCGTTTCATGTATCAAGGCCTCACAAAAGCTGCCCGGGTTTCTGATAAGCATCTTCAATTCTCAAACCGACAAAGCTGTAATCTGATGTTATCAGGACCGGCAAAAGTTAATGGCTGGGAGCCAAAGATGTGCTGAACAAAAAGGTGCTGAAAACACCCACCTCAGCAGTTTAAACAACAAGTGGGTTGCAACCAGTATCAGGCGGCTGCACAGAGGGAAGTGACAGGGAAGATGCCGGGAAGGCCCCGAGTTTCGCAAGGAGGCAACTTCCTCCTTGGGTGGACGCTGATCCCAGACTGAAAACCTCTGGAAACACTGAGGGTTTTTTCCTCCTGCCGTGGGCACCCTCATTCTGGGTCACTACAGATTCAAGAGGTGTGGTTAGTAACTTGAAAGCCAGGCGTGGCTGAGATGATCCCAGGCTAAAAGACTCTTTTTCAGAATTCTGGGTACCATGCGCCCTTTGGCCTTTAAGTAGGCTTTGTCACAGGCAAACAAACAAAGCCAGGTGCTCAAGTGATGAAGGCAAATTTAAAGCAGCACTATGTTACTGCAATAGGAAGAGCCCAGTGTGAACTGAATTCAAATTTGATTTGCACAGGGGCATTTTTAAGGGAGAATGGGAGAGCGGGGAGGGGGCAAGGAGGGACTCGGTAGATTCTGGGAAGTGAAAAATTACAAAAAGTAGGAGTCGGAGTTGGTCCATGTGAAACCCACATGGGTTTGCATGCCCTAAAGTTAGGCTCCTACCCACCTGTACAGGTGGGGAACAGAGACCTAATCCTCAGGCGCTTGCTGGAACAGGCCCATTCTTCTGGCAGCCTTGAGTTTGGATAGGGCGATCCTTCAGACGTGGCCTTGAGCTGTTAACAGCTGTGCTGATGTTTGCTCAGTTTCTCATAGGTCCAGATTGGGGTGGAGTGGAGAAAGGGCTCAGGGGAGCCGGCCTAGAGTTTGGTCAAGCAGAGAATCTCTTTCAGAACATCACAGGTCTCTTCGGATCTACTCAGCAGCAGAATTCTGGCTCCAAATTTTAGACCACAGATTAGGTCAAGTTTTTTAAAAAATCTGTGTTTAGTGTTGTCTCAGTAGGGGCAGCTTATACATAGTTGGTCACTACAGCGAACTTTTGAAAGAAAGTGAAGAATTCTGTTCGGACCCCGGTGAAAAGGGAAGCGCTCCACTGAAAGCCAATATATTTGACCGATAAGCAGCCTGCTCATCATGCATTGGCCTTCCACTGGAGAGGTGTTCCCATTTGTCAAAAACCTGAAAAGAAAACACAAACTGATACCTTCAGGTGTTCAGGCGCGGAGGTGAATACACAGAGAGAAACAGGTTCGGACAGGAAACAGAGATGACGTCTGGGTGTCTCTCCCAGCCCCTGGTATTCATTATTTTTCCCACAAGGGTGTGTAGTCCAGAGATTGACATTTCCTATTTCCATATGCTGGAACGTTTCTGAGTGCTATTAAGAGTGCCCACAGAAAACGTGGGTCACCCTGACTATTCAAGACCGCACTTGCCAGGCCATATTTTTGAAATCTCACTGCTATTTTTGTGAGCTAAACTTTTGCAGGTGGTAAGGTGGTGGATGCAAATATCACAAAGTGAATGTGAGCCAATTAACCAACAACCGCATTTTATGAGGTTGCAACCACCTAATTGTTTTGTGTCTGCAGCTAATTATTTCTGGGAGATGTTTCTGCCTATGGAAAAGGAGCCTGTTATTATAATTGAGTGTACAGCAAAACAAAAGTTCTCCTGTAAGTACATCCGGGGCAGGGATCACATCCTCTCCATGCCTGTGTACACGTCCATAAATCTCTGTGAGACCGTGGGTTCTAAATGAGCATGAACAGCAAATGGCAGCACGATGCTGAAGTTCGGAAGGCAAATCGCATACCTGAATGTAGAAAATGATACCCAAGCTATTACCTGTGGTTGGCATTGCTGTTACCTCATTGACTCCTTTCTCGTAGACTCAGAGAATTTTTGAGCTGATAAGAAACATGGAGGACATCTATGTCAATAACTTTGCCTGAAAATGTGGATGCTATGGTCCAGATAAAACATGTGACCCACTCAAAGGCTCATGATGCCGTTGAATGTAGCCTCCAAACGGCACTATGTCTAAACCAGTGCCCTTCCGGCAGACCCAACATGTCCCCGATCCCTTCTGTAAGGGATTAGAGGCAGCACACGTCAAGGGAAAACACGTCTCTTAAACCCACGCATGCCGGGCCTAAGGGAACGCCGACAAATTAATTTTACGGCAGGAGGCTAAACTTGTTCTTATAAATTGGCCTGTCCAGACGAAGTAGTGGGCAAAGTATGCAGTTTTATGCAGATAGATTTTATTTTTGTTATTATTGCAGCTGCTCATTGATATTTTAATGCAAGTTTTTATTGAGCTATGCCCCGAGGCTTTTGAAATTAAGGGTTCAATTATTTCTAAAATCTAATAATTAAGTAAATTAATGAGCCCAGTCAGAAATCTGGCAACCTGACTGTAAGGATTAGACACAAGAAATATTAACAAGAGAGAGTTATTTTCCTCTTTACAGAAAGATCTTTTAAAATAGTCGGACCGTGTTTTATGGACATAAATGAGGTCTGACACTGAGATGGACAAGCAAGCCGGCACAAAGCTGGGGCGGAGAGACAGCTTAACAGCAGGCGGGGGTGGGCAGGGCAGACCCCAAAGTTGCCCCCCCGAACCTTGCCGAAGCAATTTTGAGTTTCAGGAAGTGAAGCCTCCAGAGATACAGAAGAATGTTACTGTGCCCGCATTCCTTCACTAAAAGATAGCAATTGATAAATCACATGTTCGGGAAAATGAGCATAAAGTCCACTCAGAAACCACAAGATGAAGCGAGTTAAGGAAACTAGGGATGTCGACTCAGGGAAGAGGGCTAACGAGAGTCCATGAGAGGTTTCCTAAAATACTTGAAAAGAGAGCCATACTGCGGCTGAATGACCCTGCAGGACGCACCCGGAGAGGCGGCTGAGTCTCCCACAGCCTTGCCCGCCGCACTGCTTTGCTCCTACTGCGGCTGAATGACCCTGCAGGACGCACCCGGAGAGGCGGCTGAGTCTCCCACAGCCTTGCCCGCCGCACTGCTTTGCTCCTAGGGCAGCACCCAGTGCTGGGCCAGGCTGCGCAGCGTGGTACCCAGCCCACACTGGAACTCCTCCATGACTCTGTCCTGTACTCCAGTCCCAGTTCCTGACTTTGGGGTTCGGTCACATGCACAGTCTCCCGTCCCCCCACAGGCCTGGCTTGCCTTCCTCCGTCCTCGCTGGCCTGTGGGGTGCCATTCATCCCAGGCTCCCCCTTGCTCCTTCTCACCAGCTTCTGGATTCTCTGTGCTGCCTGCGGGGCACCGGGTTCCTGGACAAAACTCGACATGCTTGTGTAATATCTGACACCATGCATGCTTATCCAAAGGAATTTTGATTTTAAAAAGATAGAGAAGCTTCAGCATAGTGTTTTTCAATCCGCATGCTCTCTGTGGCTCACCACAGGTTCCTGTAGCATCTGATCGCAGAGGTTCAGAAACATACTCGCTTGCCCGAGGTCCCACAGCACGTAAACGCGGGCCTGGAACACGAAGGGCGACCTGATGGCAAGGCCCGTGTGGCGTGCACCACGGTCCCCTCCTCTCACTATTTCACACCCCGATTACTGCACCAAGACAGTGAGAACTGCAGTAGGACTCTTTATGGATGCGGTCTGGTACAGCCCAGGTGTGTTCATTATTCACGCAGGACATAATTATTAAAGCCAGTGTTCCAGGGCCTTCTAAAGTTTAAAAGCTCTTACAGTCTTTACTTAATTCCTCATGGAACAAAGGATGTTTTGTCCTGGAAATTCTGGTTGAATAAGGCTAATGAAATGAACACATTTTCCACAAGCAGACCGCATGATGAAACCTGGAAAGAGGGTGAGGGCCTTGAAGATGGAGCGAGGAAAATGAAGAAATGTGTGCGGACGCACGGCACACTGCACGGCGGACCGGACTTCTCCACGAAGGTTTTCTCCGTGGCTGCCAGTCTCAGCAGAACCTGCTCTGAGTTCTGCTGGCCCCGGGGTCCTCCCAGCTGTCCTTCCGTGGCTGCAGATGGACGGCTGGGTAAGGAAGACGTGGCACACACATGCAGTGGAATGCTACTCAGCCACGAGAGGAGAGGAAACACCGCCACTTGTGACACACTGACGGATCTTGAGAATATCATGCCAAGGGAAATAAGGCAGACCAAAAAAGCCAAGAAGCCTATGATTTCACTTACGTGTGGGATGTAAAACTGAAAGCAACAAATGAACAAACAAGAAAAACAAACCAAAACTCATGGACACAGACAACAATACGGTGGTTACCATAGGGATGGGGAGAGGGGGTGGTGAAAGGTAAAGATCAAATATCTGGGTGGTGGGCACACTACGCAATGTACACACGCTATATCATAAAATTATATACTTGCAACCTATATTATTTTATTAATGTCACTCCAATAATTTAAGATAAAAATAGAAAAATAAAAAAATCATGTCATTGATAGAAAGAAAGAAAAATGCCTCTTGGAATAGAAGCCCGAAGTGGTGGCATGGTGTGAGCAGTCCACCTGGTAGGCGAGTGTTTATACAGAAGAGTGACGTGCAGGAGAACGCCACTGTTTACTTGAGTCGCTCTGGGGTGGTTTAATCCTGGCAAGTGCAACTCTGGAAAGGGCTTAGGAGATTTAAAAAAAGCCACAAGCAAACATCCTACTAGAGATAATAGGAATTCTTTATTATTTCTATGATTGGTTCTAAAGGCAAGTGGTAGGTCTGGTGAGAACATGAATCGCTATTAGGGGATTTTCTTTCTTCGGTTCCTCTAGTGCAAGTAGGCTGCCAGTAGAGTTGGGTTGAGTTTCTTAAAACTCTTGGGCAATGATGGAAACTAGTTGTTAACCTACGCTGTTAGCTATCCCAGAAGTTATTAATTTGTAGTAATGGTCAACTGCCTGTTTCCCACCCCTTAGGATACACAGGAAAGTGTTTTGGATCCATCTGGGTAAAAGCACAGCATAGGCATAAGATCATTATCATCCATGACACATTCAGGTCATGTTTCTTCCACATTTTGTTAGTTTCAATGAACCAGGGACTGCTAATGAATGATTTCCATTGGATAATTTTGTTTTTTCTGTTTCAAGTTTCCAGTTGCCTGTCTGGATTTCATTAGCATTGCAATGATTTACCCAAGAGGGCTTTGCTTCTTAACTTGATTGGGTAAGGGACATTGAGGGGGTGGCTGTCTTTGTGGGAAAGGAGATTTTTTTTAACCCCACGGTGATTGTATGTGTGTGTGGAAGAAGTTGGAGGAGTGCAATTTTCATTTGCAGTTGACGCTGATCTTCCTCAAATTATGGTCTGTTTAAATTCCTGCAAGCATATTTGCCAGTTGGACACCGAAGTCATCAGCATGTTATTAGTAAGGAAAAAATTATGGCCATGAAAGCAAAAATATTTAAGTGATGCATTAGAAAAGTATCTAAAATCTCAATGGCAGAGAGGAGAAACTGATTTTCAAAATTTATCTCTGTGTTTGTTCACGTATTATTCCTCAGTTTGGTTTTCTTAAAACTCTACTACGTGGCTCATTTTCTCATGTCCTTTTTTCTTCTTTGTATAAAGGCAATAATTTCACAAGTATAAGTAGTTCAAGACAGGACCAAAGCATTTCATGAAGTTTGCAGAATATGACATAAATAGAGAATCAAATCATCTTTTTCTCTGGATTTGCCTGTACTTTTTGCTAACCAATGTCACAACTTTTTTTTTTAATTAAGGGAACTATTTAATGAGATGACCCGGTGCATCATCGCGCTAACTAGCACATCCCCATCCTCCCCGACCGCTCACAACCGTGGATCCAACAGCTACCGAAAGACCAGAGCTTTGCTGGGCGTCAGGACTGCTGCCCTCTGGCAGTGCCCACACATTCCCAGCAAGCAATCGTGGCTCTCTGCCATGACAGTTTATGTCTTTTGCCCACTTATTAAATTAGGTGAGTCTGCCTTTTATTGATTTGAAGGATATCCAGCTGGCAAATAATCTACGAAAAGGGCCCGAAAACCTCAGTGGCTACCCCAGAGGAGTGAGCAATGTCCAAGCAGCCACGCTGTGGTCACCCGAACCTATTTGTCTGCTATGTAGACTGAGCAGAGATAGTTCGGATGTACGGTTGGCACATCCCACAGGGGCTTGCAGGGACTCTTGGGGCTCACGGCGGACCACCTCTCCCAACACGGGTGAATCAAGAATGTATAAGCAATTCAATTAACTAAAATTATTTTTCACATATATTTTGAAAAAGCTATTTTTCAAAATATTTAAATTATCTATAAAATTAATAGAAAAGACATACTGATAATAAGATAGGTAAAACATTTTTAACAGAGTTGAACCTTTGTAGTTTGTGTTTAGAAAATTTAATTACATCCTATTAAATACTTTAAGAAGATAATCTCTTTGCAGTTCTGGCAGGCAATGTCCCCATTATTGGCAATGAAAATAAAAAGTGGTAGCACCCTTGGTGGTAGGCAGAACTCTAAAATGGGCCCCAGGATCTCACCCCCTGATGTACGGGCACTTTATAATCTGCTCCCACTTAATTGTGGGCAGGACCAGTGAGTATGAGAGATATCATTCCGATGGTTACATCACATTACAAAGCAAAGGAGACTTTGCAGATGCAATTAAGGTCCCTAATCAGCTGACTGTAAGTTCTTTCAAATGGGAAGTGTAGCAGAGAGAGGCTGATCTAATTAGATGAGCCCTGAAGGAGACAAGGAGCAGCAGCAGACCCTCTCCTGTAGACCTTAGCGACAGAGTCGCCACGGGTCCTACCGCCACAGTGAACTGAATTCTGCCAGACCTGCATAAACTTGGAAGAAGACCTTGAACTTCAGCTAAGAACCCAGCCCTGCCTAACGCCTTGACTTCCATCTAGGGCAATTTCAGGCAATAGAATCGCATTTGTTTTACTACAGAAAGCTGCTCTTGCCCATAGATGTAGAAAAAATGCTGTGCATCCATGTCTGGCTTATTCTTTTGCAAGAATTACTGGTTTCTGAAAACACTGGTCCCCACAGGTGAATGAGGATGAGGAGGGTCTGTAGTGTATTTAGCACATTTCCCACTTGCAACACTGCTAGAGACTTCTCATTCTTGAAAATGAGATGAAGAGAATATATGATTTATCTAAAGTCTCCTAGATTTTCTTAGAGTATTCCAAACATTAGAAAAGTCTTTTAATGACTCTTTTCTATTCGGGCACATATGAAGAGAAACGGGGGTAAGAGGACGTCATTTTAGCAGAGTTAGAGCTTGTTTTGCACCTAAGCACGTCATGATTTTTATTTCAAACATTCAAAAATTTTAAAACTATTCCTAAATGCAGATTTTCCCTGCCACTAGTAATTTTGCTAATTATATAACTTAGAAAAACGGCACCCAGCCCCTCGCCCACACACACTAGGAAGAGAGAGAAATAAATGTTATGTAGCCCTAAGTAATGTCACTTTGTAAAAAACCTGGATCTGGTTACCTTGATCTGTGCAGAAAGAAGGCATTTCTTATTAAAGAGGCCAGTCCATGAACTTTGCCATGTTTCTTTTCCCTGACTATCCTAAAGTGTATGATATACATAAAGTCAAGATCCCTCAATACGTATGAGCATGAATATCATGTTCCTTCTGTTTTACATGCGTGTGTAGTACCCGTAAAAAGCAAAGCCACAGCTATCTGGGAGCACATGAGAGGGGTCACCTGCCCACCCCCACCCCGCCCAGCTCTGTTCTGTTCAGTGCTCTAAGCTGTAAGACAAATATCTCTTTGTTTTTCTTCTTTAATATCCAGTGCCAAGCTCAGTAGGGAAGAGAGGACAAGGCTCCACAAAGTGCACTTTTTCCTCAGCTGGAGTTATAACATAAACAAGACATACAACCAACTTTTCGTGCTTAATATCCCCTTCATACTTCAGCAGACACCTGCCTGGGGGCCTTGCAACTAATGGGCTACAGAAGGCTCGGTTGCTGTTCGAATTCTGTGGCCCCCACGTGATGTTTGGCTACAGACCAGTGATTCCAGAACAGTTCACCTGTCCGAGTCTGCTTACCACGCAAATTTTTCAGGAGTTGGAAGTCTCCTTATCACCCCGTCCCTTTGAAAGTGTTTTGAGATGTAACTTTCAGCTTTTCCTGAAACTGTCAAATACTTGAACTTCCTTTGCAATGAAAGCAAGTAATCAGATGCACTAAATAAAACCTGCAATTAATGTGCTCAGAAAGGTGAAATTCTAAACTGGCTATTAGAACTACTTTGCTCAAATTGTGTCCTAATGGCCCTAGAGCATTGCACCTGCCTCAATATTAAGACATGTTCTGATGGGGGGAAAGGGCTCCTTTTTAAATTAAGTTTGCAAATGCGCTTTATCCAAATTTACTTAACAAGCAAACTTGTTTTTTTTCCTCTGTAAACAGTTTGAGAAACAGAGTCTTAGAGAAATTAAATAATTTTACCAGGGATTACTTGGGAAGATGGTTCTGAACTACATATACTATAGTTGTTGTTACTTTATTGTTCTTGCTAAAGTCTTGTTTGGGGGTCAAAATTGAGTAGATGCCCATGATAGTCTTCCTCGTTTCTCCCTTTTTTCACAGAAGCTGGGAGGAGGTGAGAGAAGGTGCTTCCAATATTAACACTTCTTGAATGCCACTCTGTATTTCTCGTGGATTCCAAAGGGCAAAAATCCATAAAGGTGATTAGAGTGAGTGGTGAAGTTACAGGCCAAACAATGGCTGTTTTGTGCAGACACCTTCTCCTGCAGTTTGTTAGAGGAAAAAAAAACAGATTTCTTTAAGCCTTTGCCTTCTACCTGCCTTGTGTAATGGCGAAATGAGAAGATGGCATCATTTCACAGAAGAGCTGAGCGTTTTTGAGTGTGGATTTTTGGGGGTGTTTTGGGGGGTGGGTGGCATAGAATGAATCACTTGCAGGGTGAGCGCCAACTGCGAGAGAAGAGGCTGCACATTCTGACTTTCAAATCCCCCCCTCCCGCTGCTCAGCCTTTGACTCCATCACCTCGCTTCCCAGTCCTTGCTCCGGGCCCCTGCCCACCCCCAGTTTTATTTTATTTTTTCACCGTCTCTGAAAATTCAATGGAGAATAGAAATGTGGCGAGACCTGCCGCCAGCACCTATGCCCTCCAGTTCGAAGCTGACAAAAATGTCAAGAAACTGACAGTAAAATATGCGAAGGAAAAGCACTGCAAACAGAAGCCAGCCCAGACGGTGTGGGGCTTTCGCCACACTGCATCGTGGTTTTCAAACAGAGAGAAGCAGTTGTGGGATGCATTACCTCTAACACCACTTGCTAAATTTTACCCTATGCAAATTGTATATAAAGAATACAAAGTGGAGATGAGGGGAGGTGGGCAGATGAGCAAATGGACAGATGCACTAGCGGAAGCATGTCCGCCACTTCCCGTGGGAGCATCACTCCACCCCAGCGGGTTTGATGGGCACGAAGGCTGGGGAGCTCAGCAAAAGCAAGGTGACCTGTGCCTCTCTGTGCCTGCAAAAGTCAAGTGATATGGTTGAAAAGTTGAAATATGCATTTATTTTCTTGGTCAACCCGGTATTAGATCGCCTGGTTAATTCCCCTAAACACTCCCAGTGTTTACTCACTATGGTCCTAAATGGTTCGAAGCACATGGTCTTCCTGAAGGGAAAGTGTGCATTTGAGAGATCGTGACTGGTGGCTGTCACTGTTCTCTAAGCTCCTGATGGAGGCTGGATGTTTCATTTACTGTTGAATTTCATCTGCACAGTTGTCTCACCAGGTACGCTTCCTTATTGTTGTTTGTTTTTGTTTTTTGCTTTTCCCTCATGGGAGGAAGGAGGAAACCAAAGCTCAGAGGAGAGTAACTTTCTCAAGATCACAGAGTTGTTCGTTGACACCACTAAGATTTAAACCTACAATTTTCTGGTTCCAGATGGCCCTTTTGATTCAAAGATCCATCCCTGAGAGAAACTTATTTGTTCAATTTCTTTAACAACTAAAAGCCACCATTTCAACAGCAAGCACAACGTGGAGAACATTATAAACAAGAGCTGTAGATAGTCTGTGTTTATAAATTTGAAATCGCATCGGCCACTTCCTTTCTTTACCAAAAGGAGATGCTCTGAAAATGGGCTTTCTTTTCTTATCCTTTCACAGACTGAGAAACCAAGGCACATGCCAATGAAGTGTCCCTTTTGGTTACAACTGATAACCAGAGCCTTCTTGTAAAAGTGGGAGATGCATCCTACAAAATGTCTCCATCAAAGCAGAACTGGGTTCATCCCCTCAGACATCAGATATCACAGATACGTTTATAATTGATGCCTTTGAGGTGCACTTGAGGTGCCCTGCTTAGCTTGGGGTATGCACAACTTAATTGCACATTAAGTTGGCAACTCATGCCCTTAAAAACAGAGAGAGAGAGGGGGGAAAAAACAGAAGAAAAAAAAGAGGAGCAAGTGGGAAAGCACACAGGACTCAATTGCCCTTGAAATTTGCACGCAACATTTGCCACGGGCAATTAATCTGCACACAGAAGGAAAGGAGGCCCGAAATCTTATGTGACTTATCCCAGGCATCCAGCAGGTGACTGGCAAGGCCAGGAGTGGACCCAGGGTGTGTGGTTTCCTGTCCCCTCTGACCAACAGACAACCTTCCCTCTCCGGAAAGGCAGTGGGGCCGTCTGCACACCTCCACTGTGATCGCAGCTATAAAGAGAGCCATAAAACTGCCATTGGAATCCAAATGTCATATCAGTGGAAATGTCTAAAGCCCATAACAGCTCCAGTGATAACCCCTTAATGTTCAAATAGATCCCTGAGGGCAGGACAGACACAGCTTCTCCTTCAAGATGGCCACGCGGGCTTGGTGCAAAGCCAGAACCCGCCAGTGTCCAGGATCCCCTACCCCCCTGGCGCGCTTTCATAAATTTTATTATTACTTTAAAAGCAGACTGTAGGGAAGAAAGAATAACAGCTCTAATTCAATTTACATATGAATAGAAGGCTATGTGCAGGTATTGGGAAGGAACTCCTGGTTACAAGATGAGCTGCGGAACAAAGACGGCCTGATTAGGAGTCTTTGTGTGAGGTGATGTCGCTCTCATTTATTTGAGCTCAAGTTCAAAGTGTTCCCAAGAGGCTGTGACCACCTCTCTGAAAACTTCTCAAACATTATATTCAGCCGTTCAACTTTTTTCCTCATTTAAATGATGCCAGTTTGTATTTTATGTAAATAGAAAGTATGTATTTATTTTGAGTGAGAGATACAAATATAAATAACTTTTATTTTGGAGTTAAACCTCTTATATCTCAATTTGGGCTGACAGTGAGTGATGAATGGGAACAATATTTTAAACCAAATATAATGAATACAATTGCTTGTATTTTTCATATCGCTCATATATTTCATTAAATGGTCTATATCGAAAAAAACAAAACAAAAAAAAAAACAGAAGCAAAAACAAAAACACAGGATGGTTTTGCTGCATGTCTTCCCTGAGAGGGAATCGATATGTAACATTTATATTTCTGCCTACGCAGGAATCTGAACTTTTAAGTTTTGGGTAGAAAAAGGGAAATAATTTACAGTGAGAAACATTTTGCACCTCCACTCTCTGTACGAGAAGCTAAATGTAAATAGGAGACCGATTTACAGGTAACACAGGGAAGGGGTCTTGTTTGTTACAAGAGCTTCTGCCGCCACTCTCAGCAGCACTGTTTGGCTAAAACCTCGTATACCTGATTTTGATCAGGAGTCCGACCACAAGTTAACTCCTCTCTCCACTATTTTCTTTCCAAAATTACAGAATCTGTGTTTCCCGTTGCAAAATTCTGCACATGAAGATGACCTTCAGAGCTCTTTCGCATCTAAAACTGTGTTGATAATTTTCATAGAACGACAGAAACTTTCGGCTTCTTTCAACACATAACCAGTAGAGTTGTGGCTGAGTTTCGCTAATCCCTTGAAAACTTCTCTTTTTCTTATAATCAATTCCTTATTTTCCTCGGTGGTATAGTTTAAGTGGAAATTGAAAACTTTATATATTGGATCATAGGGATATAGTCACATAAGCTTATAAGAGGCCTAAAGGAAAAGCAAAATGCCCAGGAAAATAAAAATTAAAATCTATTTCTCCTACTGGCTGTGTTTCCCTAAATGGTACTAGCTAACGAGAGATACCATGATTTTAAACTAATTTGATGAGATATTTAGGAGTTAAGAATGCAGCCTGGACTTACTATAGACAAAGTTTCGGATTCTGCCACATCCCAACCATGGGGTTTTGCGGGAGGTCGGTTTCTCCAAGCTGTACTTCCTCTCGTTTAAATGGAGATATGAATAGCATTAATTCCTAGATTTGTGTGAGCACATCAAGTGCTTAGCAGCACAGAACAGGACCCCATCGTCTATCACCTAACAATATTGCTGTTATTAGCAGTAGCCGCACTGATAGATACTAAGGCGGAAACACACACAATCAGACTGAAAACCAAGCGCTCGGAAACAAGTCCAGTCCAGTGCAGTGCCAGCACTCACCGAGGCAGCCCTGCGGTGCCGGTCTCTTGTTCAATTCTTGTGTCATCCCTAACACGACCTACTTAACACCCCTTCGTGAATTTCTTTTCTGCTTAAATACATCAGGGTCAGTCTCTGCTCTTTGAACTGAGGAGGCCCTCCTGACGCAGATGGTATCTGTAGCTCTGTGAAATCACTACATTCTTCGTATAAATTTGATTCAAAAATGTACTGTCCCTGCAGTGGCAGAATACTGTGCAAGCGATCTGAGAGAGTCAGTGCGGCTTTCAGGGCAGAGGCTGCCCCTCTGGGGAATGCGCCTCGCTGCGCCTGCATAACGGCGCCTCTGGTCAATGCCAGCCGGTGACGCTCAAGTTGGTGGAGTAAAATCAAGTAAATTGGTGGTTCGGCTGCCTCCACCATTCATGTCAGTCTTGAGTATGATCCCACGCACCTCCTCTACGTAGAGCCCTGTCCTGGTACTAAATCTGGATGGATTATCAGAAATAACGAGAGAGCTAATATCAAACATTTCATGTTTCGACCCTTCTCAGTAACAAAGATTTTTATGGAAAGTAAGATTTAGCAACTACAGGCAGGAATTTTTCTGCACATGCCTCATTTAAATGCATTTAAATATTCCCATAGCATTACTTTTCAATGCCCGGGGTTGTGTAGAAAGTGAACTCTGAAGAAAATGAATCTTCTAAACTCATCAGGTTCTTTATCTCATCAGTGAACAGAATTGTCCATGTCAGAAATTTGAAATCTGAATAATCTTTAAATGTTCTTTTATCTTTTTAGCCTGCTTCCTAATATGTCATTTCTGGAATGGATGTCCTAACTCTACTGATGAAAGAGAACTTGCATAGCCTGTAAACTCAATGAGCCATTAAATAGGTGACAATAATCTTGATAGAAGTTTGGAATATTTAATTAGTGCAAAAGATACTCACGGCCAGTGCATCAATTACTTCCGTGGATCCTCCCCAAAATATCAACCAACTATTTTGCATGTCTATGAAATGCTTTGAAAGACATTTAAGGATGAAATGGGAGACAATATTTCATCTATTAATTGAGGACTTGACATGCTTATGCATGTCCAGTAATAAAGTTTCAAAGTGAATTTAGTTTAGATCCTTGAGATATTTTTAAAGGTGACATTTCTATCCTTAAGGCATGATCTGTTGTATTTATTTGTTCTTGTGTTTTTCAAATTCAATCTTCCTTTGAAATTTGTTTTTGTTTCCTTTTTTTAAAATTTGGTTCTATTGGTGGTTTATCCCCACATTTTTTTTTAACAGATGCATACCATTATCACAACTTAATTAGTTACTTTCCTATTTTGGAGCAATTATGTTGCTTCTAATTTTCCTCTCATAAATAGATAATTTGTGTTGAAAATAGTTTGTAGTGTGGGTTGTTGAGTGAAGTTGTGAAAGTGTAATTACCAGGTTAATAAATGTGATGATCTTTTTAAAGACTTAACCATGTTAGATTATGTGGCAATTCAGAAGAACATATCTTCTTAAAAATACAATAATTTTGCACACACCAGTGGGATATAACATAAGGACAAAAACTGCATTAAAATTTCATTAAAATGTGTTAACTGTTTTCACTAATTGTATTCTTGGTGCTCGTGTTGGTATTGCTCTTCTGAGACAGGTCTGGGAACAACAGGGGCTAAAGCAAATAAGCAATTACTATTCTGGTCCCATCGTCCTCAGTGATCTTAAGAATCAGAATCCTCACAATTGGGAACAGAAAATAATGGAAGGTAACTAAACATGCTACAGGCTGAATTTGAATAGAAAGTATTAGTATACACCCGTAATGTATTTTAATCTTAAAGGAATGCATATTCTTATTTTGTCAGTGAAAAGGCCAAGAAATATTGATCAACCCAGTGACAATGAGCGCTCCTAGTCCCAAAATTTTGAATAACTACAGAAATGTAAACACATAAAATATGTGTGAATCTTTGCGTTCATAATTATGCTACATGAAGTTATTGTTGCAACATGCTAGACAGCTACCTTATTATTTGAAAACTGGTTAGTAAAGGGAATGAATAAAACATTTATATTGCTTCTCCTATAAGAACTTCAGCACCAAGATAACCCAGTATTAGATTAAGAGAAATAATTGTTTATGGAGGTATTCCAGCTAATAAATGATGAAAATGACAAAATATCTCCATTTTATTTTGCAACTTATGGTTCTAGGCATTAAGCATCTTTGGCTGTTAAGACTGCAAAATGATAGATAATCAGTAGAATGAGGCTTCTGGTGGCAGAATGGAAATTCTATTACAAAATAGTCTTAACCAGGAGAGAAAGACACAGAGAGAGGAGAGGAGAGGAGAGGGGAGGGGAGGGGAGGGGAGGGGAGGGGAGGAGAGGAGAGGAGAGGAGAGGAGAGGAGAGGAGAGGAGAGGAGAGGAGAGGAGAGGAGAGGAGAGAAGAGGACTCCAGATCTAACTTCCATTTTATAGGAAACACAGAGAACAAAGAAACAAGCTAAACTCCACAACAAGTATGAAATCAGAAAAACACAGATTTCTGGAAAATCTAGTCGTGATTTCTTTCTGAAGGTTTATGGAAAAACAAAAAGAGGCAGAGAGAGATAAATGGGCAGTGACATCAAACATTTTCCATGCATGCCATTCTTTGGATCTTTATTTTAAAAATGGTTAAAATTTTTGACATTATGAAGCATGAAATAATTATACATTTGAACGCTGCCTGAATATTTTAAGAATTCCTTGGGATATGGTCATTGTGAAATGGTGATGTTAAAATCACCCTTGTCTGTTAAATATACTCACTGAGATCTTTACGGTTGAAATAATACAACCTCTGGGCTCTGCGTCCAAACGCTCTGGGAGGCGAGGATCGGGTGGGAGTGGGGGTGTTTCAGGGCAGGGCACTGATGGAGGTTTGCATGACTGAGCGATGAGAACCTGTGGTCTACCGTACTCTTTCGTTTCCTTTTCGTGTTTGGAAAAGTAGCAATATGAACATATCACTTACTAATGTGGAGGTAAATTTATAGGAAAAAGGAAAATGTGAAGGTGGATGCTTCTGGGAAGAGGAATGGGGGTAATAAGAACTGGTGGGCCAAGAAACTACTATTTCTTTTTATTATTTGCTGTTTCGTGTTTTTTCACCTATAAAAGTATGTGCATGTATTACTTTGTCGAAAATGAAAATATAATAAAAACAAATTGTGTTTCTCAACTCACCAGTTTCAGCAACTTATCCTAAAAAAGATCTTATATAAGCAATACAACAGAACAAAATGTCTGCGGTACATAAATAAGTTCACGAAAGCATGGCTGTAAGAATGCGTAATTGGAATCCAGCAGATGACCATGAGTAGGAGATTCATCTGAGGGCATGCTAGCTTCTAGTTAGAAAGAACGGTATTATGCTGTATGCACTGATCCGGGAAAACCTCACTATACACTGTTGATTAAAAAATAAAGTCATTAAACAATGTAATGCAATGTGTAACAACATATATTTCACTTTTGCTTTTAGAGTGGTACTATTCTATCATAACCTATTTACTTTCAAGATACTGCAAACTTTATTTGCTAGTATATATACTAATTTGTATTGTCATAGTCACGAGGTTTATCAGTGGTTTTAGCACTGGATTTTGAGCTCTCGGTGGGCAAGGATTATTAACATTTGATTTGTTCTTCAGCATTTTATAAGTTTTTTTTGCAAATAAATATAGAAATTATTTTAGTATATGTATGTTAAAAATTGAGAAATGAGTTAACAATTATTATTATTATTTAAACTGCTGGAATTAAAATGTGTGTTTTTATGAACATCTTTTCTCCCTTTTCATGTAAGAATCATATATTTCTTATATAATCAGAGAAAGAAAGCCAAGAACTAGAAATAAAAAAATACAAGACAAATCTTCAAAACATGCATACCATCTGGACCCAAATATTTTCACCATTGTTCATTGACCCACTAATCTTTCTTGACCAAAATAGGAGTAAAATGTATGACTTCCTATAAAGTTACTTCTGGTCCGTGGGCAAACAGCAGCCTATTGCACACCTGAGTGTTCACTTATTTTGCCCCATATTATTATTTGCAGAACAAGTAGAAAGCCGTTCGTTGCTGAGTAGAAACGACATTCCATCCAGCAGTTTCTCAGAATGACTTTTATTTTGATGGATATTTTTTAATGAACCTAATTTATGTGAAGGTTGTCCTGTTAAAAGTTCACAAAAATACCACGCATGATTGATCTGAAGACTGTGCCTCGATCCAAAGACAACACACGACAGCAGTCAAATATACATTTTATGGGTTTTTGTCTGTTTTGCAATAACACCGGAAAACATTCTTTAATTAAAATTTAAAACCGTAACTGATTAATTTTCTGTGTAAACAATCCGTGTAAACATGGAATGTCAGCATTTTAAGGCTATGTGAGTATAAATTGTACTTTCCTTGACTAGCCACTTCGGGAAGAACTTTGGCACAAGCCAAAGGTCAGAGTGTGACCTACGGGGAGAAGGGCTTGGAGCCTAGAATGTTCTATAACCCCCCTCCTGTCTGCTTAGCTGAGACCGATCAGGGCTGAGGATATTGTCCTGTGGGTTGTGATGGTGCTGGCCGGGGCCTGGTCGTCCCTTACTCCATAGCTCGCTCTTTACCAGCTGCAAATGGCCAAGGGTTCCAAAAACCCGTTCAGTAGCTGGATCTGCTGTTGCCTCATTGGTGCCTCAAGGGAGACGCTCCCAGCTTTGGGGTCACTGACATGGCTGTGCCCAGTTTAGACTGAGCGCTCCATTTGGGTTTTGTTGTTCAACATTGTCCCCAGTTTTCTCAGGAGCCAGAAACCTACCTCACTTCCGTTTGGCAACGACACGACTCTTTCTTTCTTAAAAACAGAGGGGAGGTTTTAAAATGTTACTTAAAATACTCTTAAATGACTTTTCAAGGAACATGGAAATATGTTGCCAGGAAAATGGGAGAGTATATTCAAGGTAAAAAAAAAATCTCTGCTTAAACATTTGTTTAAAACTTGAAGTAAAAATGCTCATAATCAAGATGTTTTTATTCGACATTTATAGCCTTGCCAATAATAAATTACATTGACCTTTGCTCTTCTGGAATCTAGAAAATGACCAGAATCGAGTTCCTCCGAGCTCATCTAGGTGACAAGCTGGGGTTTGCATTTCCAATCTGGTTTAACAGTTTTGGCTTCACTTTAAACCCTTTTTCAATTTGCCCAGATCAAATATGACAAATAATCCAGTGTAGGGGGGGCTTCAAACCATCCAAAGTACAATTCATACTTCTGGGCCCAGCTCCATTCCCAATGAACTCATTTCCATTGTGATTTGCACTGAAGCTTTAAAAATTTTCTACACTAATTAATCATATTATTGTTATCACAGAAAGAAGAAGAAATGTGAGGAAACCTTCTTCACATAAAGAAACTTCAGCAGCCTACCCTATCTCCAAAAGAGGTTGTGTATTAGCACGTCATTTAAAATTGTGCATGCACCTGCAAAGGGATTTCTCAGGTAATCTTCCACATTGTTCATTAATAGTGCTTATTAAATGCCTGATTTAGTAACTCACTCACTAGATGGTAGAGAAGATAAAGACTGTGTACTCCTTCCCAGAGAATATGGAGTTCATCGGGGAGCTCTGGATACAAATAGGAAGAAGGCACATTTAAAGAACATCTATCAGAAGCAGAGGCATAGATGTTGTCTCATGTAGTGTAAACACTGCCACATCCTTATAAGATGGGGCGTTTGAGATTTTGTGAGGTTAGGGAACCTGGCAAGAGACACAAAGACAAGATGCCCAGGGTCAGGATTTGCGAATTTAAACTGCAATGTAGTTTACTTCGAGGGCAATTTGTAACCTCATGGGTGATGGAGTTGGTCAGGCAAAGGGATGGCGTGGGTCTTCTGATTCGAATGTAGAGGAAAATCAGACCTAGACCTTCAGGTAAGGGACAGAAAAAGCCTATGAGGTGAGAGGGGAGGCACGGGTAGGGGTCATTTTGTTGAGGTCAAAGGAATGTAGGTGACATGCAGGTGGGGACACACAGGGCTGGCCTTTGCCACTGGGCAATGAAATACCCGGGTCTATTCCACTTCTTACATCGTGTTTGTTCCCTTGCAAGGATGCCCTAAAACTTGGGTCTCTGTGCCCAGAGGTCATTCTTTGCAAACTCCTTGGGTAATAGGGGACTCAGACCTTCACTGTTTTCATTCACACACCTGCAGGTCTGCCTTGTACTGCATGGAGCTAATAGAAGCTAATGTCAAAGAGCCGGGCCAGTGGTCCTCACTAACACACTTGGACTTGCCAGAATATGCGCGTGGAGTTTTGGCTGGGAAAGGTGGACCCCAAGGGCCAAACAGTGATCCGTATGTGCTAAGTTCTTTTTCAAGGCAGTGATATCATACACAGGTGGACAGATCAGAACTTTTATCCTGGCTGCCTCCTTTTCCAGGGCCGTGACCGTAGATAAATCACAGCTTCCTCATCTGTAAAATTAGAATGCATAATAGTACCTGTTCTGCAGGGTTGTTGTGAGGATTAAATGAAATAACTCATATAAAGTGTTTAACTCCGCAATGGGCATATTTACGACTCAATAAATGTAAGCCATGGCTAGCGTAGGCACTGGGGTTATTCATTCCCGAATTCCTGAAACAGCTTGTCTTTCTAAATTTGCCTCTTCAGCAGCGTGCACAATGCCTTGAACACGACTGACTCCCCATCCCCACAAACGCTAGTGGATTAATTAATATGTTCTCTATAAAATCCTCGAACCACGGGAGAGGCACGGGGAAATAATAGCTGGTATTTTGTTCTCCTCTCACTTTGTTCCGACAAATCCCTCCCCACGCCACCCCCTCCGCCCCCGGAATCACAGGCACACACGCGGCATCATATTTCTTCATGTTGAGTTGGAAGGGGTGTTCATGTCGATAAGAAACCTTCCTCCCACCCCACTTTGTCTGCCCTGCACTTAGGAACCAAGGTTGAGTTCAAACAGGGGTCAGAGAGATAAAAGCCTGAGGCTTACCCACCAATTCACTAGGCTGGTGCCTAAAACTTCCGTCATTTATTTATGGCCGTTAAAAAGGATCAGCCGGGTCCTGTGTCATGAAGGATGTAGGCAGCGCCTTCTGCTGTTTATTATCCCCCTTCAGATGGGGACAGAGCAGGCAGATGCCACTTCCCTGGACATGCTGCCCTGTGCATGTCCTCAAGTCCAAATACAGAGAGAGAGAAGTTTCCTTGCACTCTGTGGAACATTTTGTTTTCATCACAAGGCTAAGTGCAGGCATTTTGAAATCATTGTCAAAAACAGCACATGCTGGCCAAGGCAGGAGAAGCCAGCTAGACCTGGGAGACAAGAGGACAAACACCCGTGGCTAAGGCTTCCAGACGGGAAGAGATTTACTGCAGCCACTGCAGAGACTATTTGTTATGGGGAAGATAAACAGGAGGCCCCTTTCAAAGCCAGTGGTCATGTGGAAGGTGCTAGAAGCAGCCCTGAGCAAGAGCGGCGGCCAGCCGCACTGCCAGCTGGTCGCCGATGAGTTGGGTCTGCCGTGCACAAAACCACCTCCTCTTCTGCTCTGTGCACCGGCCCTTTTACATGTGAGTGCCAGGGAGTACCAGCCAGCCACCGCCCTCCCCTGCCAAAGGGCAATGCACAACAGATTTGAACTGAAACGCCAGTCCTAATGCATTCGAGCAGAACCTGCAAGGCACCAGCCCGGGGAGCCAGGGTAAGAGATGGTCTTCAAAATCCCCGCAGTGGTTGCTGAGCTCACAGGAGCCTGAATGGTGCCACATCCCTCCCCCTCCTCCACTTTGGCAAAGCCAGCATGATCATAACGTCAGATGTGGGCTTGTCACTGTAATGATCCTGTGGCTATGAATAAAAACGGCCTGGGAACAGATTTGCAAAGCGAGCCGCCTTTCGGGATGGTGAGCTGCATGGACCGGGGCTGCTGCTGCCTCATGGGGTGTGCGTGTGGTGCGTGTGGTGTGTGCGTGTGCATGTACTCTGATCACGTTAAACTTCTAGCAATTCGAGAGCCCACACTGCCTTTGATGACACTAAAACAATTTTTTAAGTCTCATTTTGTAGCAGTGCATTGAGCCTCTGAAGCCAATGTACATGTGGTTACTATTTGCAGAATCTGGCATTTTCTATGAATAGTAGAAAACAGGCACTGGATTGGCCGGCTGTCGTGTTTTGACAGGGTTGTCCTTTTTTTCTGGAATGCCATTTTCCCTCCCCCACCCCCCATATTTGAGCAGCAACACTACCAGGTTTTTTTTTAAGTGGACTGAGAAAACTGATGAATAATGAATTAAGAGCTGGGGTGGGTCAGGGGATTAAGGCACAAGGAAGCGACCTTACTGAAGAGAGGGGCCCCCAAAGTGAGCCATGTCCCTGTTACGGCTGTTGGTCTGATCTTCTCCAGATGGGGCCTCCCCGGGCCCCAGAAATGGGCACAAGATCAGGCACCAGAGTAGTTAACAATGTGAAGTGGCAGTTTAAGGCTGTTTTGTTTACAACAAGCTCGTCAGGCTGACAGTAAAGTAGCCTGGCTCCTCTCTGCCCAACACATTGGGTTCCTTCCCAGCATCCGGGGCCTCTGCTTTCAGTTTCTCTCAATTCCGCACCTTTTACATGTCCACACGCATGACAGGAATGAAGTCGACAATGAGAAATAATTTGAGCTCTTAGCTGTGACACACATCCATCAGATTCAGCCCCAGGGTGGAAACCTGGGTGTGAGGTTTCAACTTCTCAGTGAGAGATGGAGTTTGCTGGGTTTAACCTGTAAGCCATTATTACACACACACACACACACACACACTTTCTCTCACACTCACATACACACTCTCACACAGAATATGCCCTCTTTTAATCTCTTGAGAATTTGAGGCTTTATGTTTTGTCCTGAGTCCTGCATGTGTTAAATAAACTTTTATTTCCAAGCTGGATTTGACCACTTCCTTATTTTTCTCACAATCACTTTCTTATTTCTCTGTTTCTTTTGTTTAAGAGGTACCGCTTTTTCCTCTGCTTTTCAGGGACCACAAGCCAGAGTGACCTCGTGTTGAACACCTTCCCTAATCAATCCTTCAGATTTACAGCAGGATGGTCTCAGGAAGGATCCTTCTTTCCAGCTCAGCAGAAAGAACTGATTTTGCATTGGGAAAAAAAATGGCTCTTCCATGTAGTTTGAACAGCAATAGTTTTCTGATTAAACAGCTTTGTCTTTCATGTTTAAATGCACAATATAATTACTGAATTGCAAAACTGAAACCAATTGTTAAGAAGTCTGTGTTTGGCTTGGACGCGTTCTAATGTAAACCCAGTCATGGGATTTCTCGGAGCGGTAATAAGAATATCAAACAGGTCATGCACTGCATTATCATTTCATTGTTATTTATGTTTGCCTGGACTTGACTCGCAGTCTCAGAAGCCTCTTACTCTCAGGACATTTTTACCCATTAAATCATCTTCTACCAGGAACCTGTAGGCGAGCTTTTTCTTAGAGAAAATGAGGTTCTAGAATTACATTCTCACCATTATTTCCTTGATTTGAATGGTGCTCACCATCTATTGTTATACTTATTTACTAATCAGATGAAAATGATGCATTTAGCCACGCAATTATTTTTCATAAAACATTTTGTGTATCTATTATATGCTGAACTTGATGCTACAAATTTCCAAGTTCATGAAAAAAATTTAAGAACTGTCTTGAAATTACTCAAGATATGAGAGGTAAAATACCAACTATGTAATCAACAGTGAAATATGTGTTATATCTGTGAAATATTTATATATTATATAAGTGTATGTTTAGTTTTCTATTTCCAGAGAAAACCTGATGGCCTAAAGCGAATACCACCATCCTTTCATCTGTTGATAGAACCCTATCAGGCATATCTGCAGGACTGTGCAGTTTAACGATTCTAATAATTAGTAAAGTTAATTTTAAGATGACAAGGAAAGTTTCAGGAGACTTGCACATAGACCATCTAATTGGAATGATTATCATAATACCTTTCACCTCATTTCGCAAAAGATTGCATAATACAAGTTCTTCATCTAGGAACTTAACAAGTACAATTTTAAAATGAGCAGTTCACTCATTTAACAACAAATACAAGTTAATTGGCAAATATGTGCACCGAATCCCTGTCTCGTGTTGTGTAAATAGCAATGAACAGAGCAGTTCCTTTCCTTGCACAGACACAGAGCACAGGCTCGTGAAGGCAGACATGGTACAAATAAACACATAATTAAATATTGAACAAAATGCTATTAAGGAAACGAGTGGGGTTCTGTAAGAGAGAAAATCGATGAGAGCATGTGGTTTAGGATGGAGAACGAGGGACAGCCTCCCTGAGGAACTGCTGTGTGATCTGAGAACTGAAGGTGAAGGCAGGTAAAGGGGACAAGAAAAAGTGTCCCCAACAGAAGAACAACATGTGCAAAAGTCCCAACAACATAGGAAAAACCAGTTGTATTTCAGAAACTGAACAATGCCGGTGGGCTGAGGATATAAGACACAAGGGAGAACTGTACGAAACGTGAGGCTGGAGAAGCAGGCTTTACGGTTATTGTGGAGGGCCTCATAGGACAAGCGTAAGTCAGGGCTGGCTTGGCTATGCTGCAGTAACAAGTAACCCCCAAATCTCAGTGGCATAGTGAAATGAGGGCTCATGCTAGTGTGCACATCTCGCAGTCTGATATGGTGGTGGAGGTGGTGGCGGATGTGGAACTTCTGTCCACAGCACCAGATGGCTTTGCAGTGGGGAGAGGTGTACAAAGAAACAGGTACTTTCAACTGCCTTGATGTACAAGAGGCTCTTTTCACCAAAAAAATAAGTCTAATGAGAACAAGTTCGTAATGCCCCACCAGGATACAGTTGGGTGCCCAGTATAAATAAATGATTTGGCTAGGCTCTATTCAGAATAAAATGTAGAGAAAGGGACTTTATGCTTCATCCTGAAAGCTATTAGGCAGGGTTGTAACATAGCCTGATTTCAACCGTTCTGTAGTGATGTTAGTATCAGGGTAAAGGATGGAGACAGTAGAGGTTCCTTCTGGCCTCTCAGTAAACCTATGAACGCGACATCACTTTTTTTCTTCTAGGCAAACAACTTAGTCTGATGTGCTCATCTTTTTTTGTGAAAAACTCAAACTTACAGCTGCTTTTGCTTGTGAACCCCACAGAGGTAACACTAACATTTGTTAAAGTTGAGTCCACAATTTAAAAAGATAACAAAATAGGAAAAAAAACTTTACCAAGTTCAAGAGTCTGGAAACATAGCAAACAGGTTTTAGAGCTCTAAGAAGTATAAAGGTTTAAAATGTAAGTGAAAAATAAAACAGTCACCAAAAAAAGTAATGCCAGCAGATAAAATGTAAAAAAATAAAATGGAATTATAACTATAGAATATAGTCTTTAAAACAAAAATTGTAATAGTAGTTAATGTAGTTAAATAGCAAGTTAGACATGTAAAAAGGTCTTAGTGACTTTATTGGAAGACACTTGTCGAGAATTCAGCATAAAACTAAAGAGATGCTGATGATGAGGATGAGGTCCTGTGATACGGAGAGCAGAGTGGGAGAACCAAAAGGGAGAATGGGAGAAAGGATATTTCAAAAAGGTGATGCTTTGTCACTTCACAAGACCTGCTCCTCATAGTTAAGAGGCATGTGAGTGGAAAGTAAGCAATTAGAAATAGTGTCACACTGGCCCTATAGCAAAATGTCAGGGCAAGAAGGAAAAGGAAAATCTCAAACCGCCGTTGAGAATCATCACAGTGCCTACAAATGCACACCCACCCATTAAGTGGACGCTAAACTCCTCAGAGAAGTTTAAAATAGAGGACATAAGACAATGAAAGGATGACCTCAAAGTACGACTGGAAAATAACGACCAACCTAAATTTCTGTTGCCAAGTCAATTTCATTCCAAGATGAGGGCACAGTGAAGTAAGTTATTTGTTGAAAGTCTAAGGGAGTTTTCCATTTATAAAGTTTTCTGAAAGAAGAAAATTAATACAAGAGAGTACTGATTATGACTAATATGGGGAGGGCATGAAAACATTCTGGACTATACACTGACATTGATAATATATGAAAATAATGATCACCCTACAAATCTCATTTCTCATTTTAATGTGTCATATTGAAACAAAGCTATGTATTCTTAATTCTATCTGTGGAACCCAAAATAGCCATAGAACCTGTATCTCTCATGGTAACTGCAGTCGGACAGTGGAAAAGAATAAAAATGCCCAAAAGACATGGTATTTAATTGTGTGGAGGGATGGGTAAAAGTTTAAAGAAACCCTAAAACATAATATTTTTATTATCATTTACTATCATCTAATGATCACATTTCTAAATTACTCTTGTTATATTTTCATTTTCTATACATTGAGATGTATAACATTACACACAACTGTGGTTTACGTAAAGGTATATATATGTGTGCATTTGTGCATTCTACTAATATTTGGAAGTGAACATTCTGTATTTAGTGGGACCATTACAGAAAAGCAACATCTGTCATATTAAGTATTAATTCAATGTAATGCAATGTTCTTTCCATCTCTCCCAGCCCTTCCTTCATCTTCCTGCAATCTCCCTTTTATCTCTCTTCTACTACCTACATTCCCACAGGCTAAAACTGTGCCCAGCATTTTACCATAGTAACCACCAACCTCCCCAACCTTTCTTCCGTTCTGGTTCCCACCATCTCATTCTCCTTCCCTTCACCGAGAAGCCTTTCTAAAAATGGCCAGTCAGCTGTTAATATCCCTCCTTTAAATTTCTTTTCCTCTAAATTTCTACTGAACACAGATTTCTTTTTTTTAAATTTCCTTTTCCCCGGCCATACCCCTAAAACTCCCAACCGTACCCTAATTTCCAAACCCAATAGTCTCATCCACCCTCTCACTCAGATATCAGAACGGTTAGCGTGGTTGAACTCTGTGCTCTCCCTGAGCGCCTAGCCTGGGCTTGGAGCTGTCACGCTGCCCTGGATTCGGGCAACCCCACCAGCCATCCCTGTTCAGTCATTACTGCTCTATCCTCTCCCTCAGCTCCTCTCCGCCCCCACCAACGCCTGTGTTAGATGATGGACTCACATTCTGGATGGTTCATGTTCTCTAGTGCACATTTGTTATAATCTAGTATTGATTAGCCAGCTCGGTGGCTGGGAGTTTACAGTCCAATCCCTCATAAGCATCTTCATTGTCTCAGCAAGACCTGGGAGCATGGTCTCTCGTAAAGTCCCATACTCCAGAAGGGATTTAGCAGGGAGGAAGAAGAGGCCGAGGGAGACTAGAGACACATTATACACCATTTTCCATTATAAATCTCTTGTCCAAGGCTGAGAGTGTGAATCACAAGGCATTTAATTTGCACTGCCAAGTGGGAGGATGAACACTGTGAATCAGCGTGCAGATGAGTTACACTCAGGAGAAACAAACACTCATGGTGACTGACTGTTCCAACTGTAAACACACTTCTTCGTTGGCTAAGCTATTAGATATCCTGCAATATTGTCCTTTTCAGTTGCCTTGCCTCTTCTAAAAATAAATGAATTATGTATTCTGAAATGTTCCCCTTTTGCTCCTCTAGGAAGTTTTTTTCTGTAACTTCAACTAATAAGGTTCTGCTGAAGTAGAGGAGCATTAAAACCTTTACAGTAGGTTTGGGGCCCCTCTGTCTGGTGTGGTCTTCACATACTGGTGAAGCATCAGCCAAAGTGACTGTCAGTCAGCTTGTGTACAAGCTGTCAACTGATAAACTTGTAATAAGGGGTAGGAGTCTGCCACCAGGACAAAAATGCCCCAAAGGAAGCATTTTATTATTTTTAAATTGGAGCTATAGATAGATGCCTTCGGGGACAGATAGTCATGGATACTTATGCAAAATCTATCCCCCCTTCCTTCTTACTGACACCATCTGTTTCGTTGAGAGCAGAAATGTTATCAGATAAAAATTATATTTCTATGCATGCTAGACCACTAGCGGTGATCACATAAAACACATTTCTGGTCATTTATGTGTATTTCTGGAACAATTTAGCTTTCCAGATGTAGGCTCCTCACAGGATTGGGTAGGCTCTGCTCTTTTTCTTGGTTCTAACTCCTTTCTGCTATCTGGATGGCAGTTGTGATGGCCGGAACTACAGCTGCCTTCATGTGCCATCACAATGGGAAACTTGAGAGCATTTCTCTTTACCAGCTCTGGACTGTTTAGTTCTGAATTTATTGTCATATGGGAAGAACAAAAATCTCTATCTTCCCTCACCCTTGGTTATTTGGATTACCAAACCCTAAATGATGAAGATTCAAATACAATGAGTCAGAGCAGCCTGTAGGAAAAAAAAAAAAAAAAAGAATTGAGGCCTGCAGGCATCTGGTTTGTATCCCAGCTTTGCCAGTTGCTAGGGTGAGACCTGGAACAAGGCTTTAAGGCTTCCAATTTCCTCATTTGTGCACTGAGGTTTATCATACAGAACTCCCGCCCTGAGGCTGCTCGGAGGATGGACTGAGTTAGTGAACAGCTCCCATAGATGGAAATTAAAACCGTTGTGTAATAACATCTTAGAAGAAAATTTTGGATATGCTCTCCAAAGTAACATACACCCAGAACATGCCATTTAAAGGCGGAGTCGGGCTATTTCTGAGCCAGTCCATTTGTTTTCTGCACTGCCAGCAATATCACTGTAGCGGAAAATGTACTTCATGGTGGGCTGGGTGGTTGTGGCAGCACTTAGATACAGGTGCACTAATTCCAGGTCAGCGACAAAGATCCAAACCACCCCGACAAGACCCAAAGTGACCCCTTTTAACTCTTGAGTGAAGTGTTATTTTACTCACCCAAGAAATCGCTGGAAACGAAATAAATCTTCAAGAGGAATAAAAATGCCAGGGGGAGGAAAGCACTCTTTTCAGGGCAGTACTCTCGAGCTTCTCGATTGTGGTTATTGTCTTTTAAATAAGAATGCAGAGTGTTGGGTGTGTTTCCCACTTCCCTATAACCTCAGCATTCCTGCACTTTCTAATACACGTCCCACTTTGTCCTTTTCTGCCACTTTCTTTCCCCTTTCGGAGCTGTGAAAATATTAACAGGGTATTTCCAAGATCTCAAGTGTATCTTGGCCACAAGTTCAATGGACCCTGTGTTGGGACAAGAGCAGAGAACGTGGTGACTTCTACGTGCGTCAAGGACCAGATGCATCTGAGTGCTTCAGGAGGTGGAGGACAAGGGAGGCGGCTACTGTGTGGTGACCAGACACCGAAGCAGAAAAGCAGGTTGGGACTGACGGGCCTTCGGATTCCTGGGTTCTACACACTCTTTCCTTCCTCTCTCCACTTGAAGCCTTGTATCTGCTTCCTCTGCTAAGTAATTTCCTTTGCAACAATATAAAAATGACCAAACCCAGGGCTCTGTGGCCATCTCCTGCGGGACAGTTGCTATCGTTGTCTAAATAATGATTTAAAGGCCATAAATGGATTTACGCCACTTCTTCATCCCTCCACGCCTGATTTCTCTGGTGCTTCATTGGAATGCTTCTTGGTTCTACTCTACACTCATAGGTGATTGTGAAGATTCAAACTCTTCACGGAAATTCATCTTTAAAAAGAATCCCAGTTACAAGCCTTAGCCTATATATCTTGATATGTGACCCCAAACTAAAATCAAAGCCAAATTTCTCAGCCATATTCATCAGATAATGAATTCTCGCTCCTTCTGCAATGCTCTTTCATTCACCACCACCAACAACCACGGCTTTTGATTTCACTCAAATTGTGGTCAGGGCGCCACACCTCTTCAGGGTTGTGGACTCTGATTCAAACAATTGAACGGAGCCCGGACGGCCCCCTTTGATTCGGTTGCCATATGTCAGCGCTTCCTGTCTGTCCCGGAATGCTGCTCCTTTCCCTGAATCACCCATCCCGTGTCCTGCCTTTCTTTTCCTGACTTGGGAAGTATGACTTCCTTCAGTGTCTCTGGGGACTTGACCGCCATTCTCCTGTCGGTGTGTGTTTGCTTATCCGCCTCTCAGGGGGGTCTGCTGTTGGACAGTCGGGAGGAAGCGCTGATCCATACAGCACATGGGTCCGTTCTTGTTGGCTGCAGTCGGTGGAGCTTCAAATGATGTTTAAAACATGAGTGTCGGCCGGGTTGTTTAAGGTTGCTGGAGGATAGACACGGCAGGAGCCATCGCATGGAGTAACAGAGAAAATTAACGCAAACCAGTTAGGGCTACTAGGAAGCAAGAGCACAACTTTTCAAAGACAGAAGTAGATTCCAGTGAAGTCCATCCATACACAAACATTCAAGGGAGAATAACACTGGGAATTTGTATTTTGGTGGCAAAGTGATGTTAGTATTTGATCAGTCCTGTGTCCCCTTTTATGTTTCCACCCCCAGGCTGGAGCCACTTGCTGGAGGAAGTCACAGGATTGGCTGGAAGTGACCACTACATCGTCACCCTATCAAATCCAGCGGGGCCGTCAGTATAGAGGGATCTGCATAGACTCTCTAGTCAGGATTCCACCATAACTCTTGTAATATTTGCTCTGTCCTGGAAAAGAAGAGGCAGGAATTCCCTGCTTGAAACCCGGAACACTTGGCACTACCGTGAAACAGTTTAGCCTGTTTGGGGGAACAGCTGGGGCTAATAAATTGATTATGATCTTTCCTCCTAGGTAATATTTGTAATGTTGCCTGAAAGGTAATATGGCAGAATGAGCAATATCTAAACATTTCTTAATCATTTTTTCTTTGCGTAGAGATCATGGCCCCTTGCTCTTTTTGTCATCTGTCTCATGGGACAGGTCAGGAAAAATAAAGCTTGTCCCTCTCCTGCCAAAGAAGGTAAAGCAGTATCACTTGTTTCCCTACGGAGGCTCAAATGGCACCCCGGGGGGAGTAATAAGGAGTCGTATGGGTCCCTATCCAGGTTAGAACTGGCACCTGGTGGACTGCAAAGGAGCTGGACTCGTCTCCTTCCTGAGCTCCCAGCCATAGCAACCCCAGCCTGGGCTCTGGCTGTCATTCAGAAGACGGGACATTCACAGGGTCAGGTGGCGTGTGCTAGAGGCAGTAGGGATAACAACTGGATTTTGCTGAGCATTGCTTTTAATGAATGGGGGTTAGAATAGAGTATGAAGTATAAAACTCATTGGTTTGGTCTTTGAGGGATACATTTCATTGGGATAAAAATAGTAAACAAATATTTTGCCTGGATAAAGATCTCATTCTCTTTAAACCATCACTTTATTCAAACAACTTCCCAATCCTTCTGTCTGGAAAGGTGAGAGGTTGCACAAGACACAGCATCTTTCCTAAAATGATGGTCTAGCGCATGCTTCTCCTAAATGTCTCCTTGTCCTCACTGACCCGACATCCTCCTCTCCCTTCTTGTGCCAGATGAACCAGTTCTGGAAGGAATGCCACCGTCTGTCCAGTCCCCCAGAGCTGGAACCTCACAGGCACCATCGGCGGCTCCGTTTCCTCCCTCAAAAGCCCAAACCGCTTCAATCACCAAGTCATCTCAATGTTACCGTTGAGTTTTTCTCACATAACCGAAGTTTCTTCTGCCTTTGACTTAATTCAGATCCTCTCTTATCGTGTTATGCCTGGAGTATAATGAAAGCTTCATAACTCTTTCTTCTCCAACCCACCCTGTAGGAGTAATTGACTTAAGAGATTGCTTTTCATCATCTTTGCCCTTTCAAAGACCTTATATCTTCAGAATGAATACCAGATTGACATTCAGAACCTTTGGCCAGTGGTTCCAGACGATTACCAAATCATACCTGCCACTATGCTGATGCATAAATTCTGTCTTATGCTTCCACAGGCACTTAAACCTGCTTGATGCCTTTGCAGACTCTTCATACGATACAATGAAAATGCCAGAACATTCCTCTCTGTCATACCCCTTCTTCAGGACCCAATTTAAATTTTATCTTTTCTATGAATCCTCTTGAATTCTTTAGCCAGGTCCTTTCCTTCCTAAGCATGTTTTTTTTTAATATTTACTCTCTATTTTTAAGCTTGTCAGTGCCATGTCTCCATACGATCTGTAACTTCCTTGAGAATAAGGCCTACACCGAACACCTTTTGGGATCCCTCAGGGATCGGGCACAAGAATCTGTGCATGACATTAGAGGCATTATCACTGTTGACCAACTGCAGTAAGGAAGGTATTTAGATTCCAAATGGTGACTGAGAACATTAGAGTAGATTGATAACTCCTCGTATCGGGAAAGACCAGATTTGGAGTCTAAAAAATCAAACACTTCTTCATTGGGGTGGGAGCACGTGGCCATACAAGTCGTGCTCAACCTGAACGGCTGTGCGGGGAGGTGGTACTGATGAGTCAAGAGATCAGAAATGAAAGCACTGGCATGAGCCTATGAGGGGCCGTGCATTAAATACACCCTGGAAGGCTCATCGTGTGCATCTTATGAAATCCGGTAGTGCCAGCATTCCGCTTATAAACGGAGAGTGCGTGTAAACAGCAAATCGTACAGCGTTTCTTGCCAAATCCAGGGAGTGTTTCTTGTATGCTAAAATCATAGTACATTTTATAATTTTCTAATCCAAAATGGCATTAGGTAAAATTGTTCAGCTAATATGGAAAAGAGTTTGACGGTGCCTCAAAAAGTTGAACATAGCATTACCACATGAACTAGCAGTCTCATTCCTAGGTGTACACTCACAATAATTAAAACTAGGCTTTCAAATTCATTTGCATGCATGTTCACGACTGCACTACTCACAAAAGCCAAAAGGTGGAAGAATCCTAATGTCTGTTAGGGGATGAATGGACAAAGCAATTGTAGTATATGCCAAAGTGGAATATTACTCAGCCATAAAAATAAGTGATGGACTGATACAAGATACAAAGAGGATGACACTCCAGTTATGCCTGTGAAAGAAGTCAGATACCACAGTCACATAGTGTATGATTCCATTTATATGACGTCTCCAGAAGAGGTATATCCATAGACTTTAAAAGGCCGATGGGCAGTTGGCAGGGCCTGGGAGGCTGAAGGATGAGGAGTAGCTGCTTAGTGGATGATGGGTACCCTTTGGGGGTGGTAAAAAATATTTCAGAACTAATACAGGTGGTGGTGGCACACCGTTGTGAATGGATTAAATACCACTGACTTGTTATCTTCATGATGTCCAATCTTATGATGTGAATTTCTCCTCCATTGTAAAAAACGTAGCCCTTATCACGATCCAATGCGTTCAATGAAGTACTTTTTCTAGTGCGACACCAGCATTACACTGTGGGAGGGAAGTAAGTAGATCAAACGGTTCCTCTGCCATTAAAGATTTTATAAACCATTTGGGAAAGAAGCCACAATCAAAGCAATTGAACAATGATACAAAACTGAATATAATAAGATACTTCTCCAGTCATCGGAGAAGTATACTTGTAGGCTGACTTTGCTTCCTGTCCTCGTTTTGTAAACAGATGTTGACCCTGGGAAAGTCATTTCATATTCCTTAGTTTACAGAAAGGCAAAACCAAATAAAATGGCCTCTAAGACTTCTTCTAGGCCAAGAAAACATTGGGAGATGTTAAAGACAATAGTGTGTGGCAGAGATAATGCAGGCCAGGGAAAGCCAATGCCTCAGAATGCATGAGGGCATGTCGTCCTGGGCGAGATGCTGCAAAGAAGGGCTAAGAACATGCAGATTGCCCCTGGCCCAGACCCGGAAGACTGGGTTGCAAGAATTGCTACTGCCAAGCCTTGGACTTGAAACCAATTTCACTACTGAACTGATATAATGAGAAAGTGAATTTTCTGTAAAAATTTAAGTGTACCCTTAAGTTATAGCTAAGTCATTCATAGATTATGTTCTATTTGACTCATCTAAAAAGGGCACATCCTTCTCCAAAACTGAGACCCGGACATAAAAATGCTACGTAGCTAAAATAAAATCCACTAGCAACCCAACAAAACACGCATTGAATTTGATCAGCACGACGATTACATTGCACTGCTTTGGAATTGAAGTTGTCAGTTGTGGATTTTGTCCTGTTTTATGTACACTGGACATTTTGATGGAATGACTGAAGTTGGGATGAGGAAGATTTAGGAGTGAAAGCCTGGATAGGATTAATCTTTTATATTAATTGTATACTACCCACCTCAGATCCACCGGTTATTTAGTTCTCAATATAAATCACACGAAACAAACTGCCCCCTAAACAATAATTACACTAATGCCTTAAACAGACATTTTCTCAGCCTCCCCGGAGTAGATGCGTTATTTATAAGGAGACTGCACGTGTCTGATGCAAGCCGATGGCTTCGGTGGCCCCTGGTTGTTGCACAATCTTCCGCTGTCCATTACCATGTCACAGAGCCGAGGGCCTGGACTTTTCTCTTTCCACACACACTCTTTGAAAGGTGCTTTTCTTCTTGCGTTTCATCTGGTATGTAAATTATCAAACTGCAAAGCTGCTTGTCCGAGGGGGTTTTATAACCCTCCATTGTGCACACATGTCGCTGATGAGTCTCTCCTTTGTGGCATGCGTTATTTGAAAAAAGTCTCCACCCCCCACTTGAAGCCCCCCTGCCTTCTTCTCCCTCCAACCAGAGAAAGGCATGGAGGGTGGGGAGTGTGGAAGTAGGAAGTAGATAGACTGAGCACTGGCCTCCTACGGGGAGCCGCTTCCTGGCATAAGGACATCAGTGGCTGTCATTTGAATGATGACAAAGGAGGAACAGCAGCTTGGAGTTTGGAGGGGATGAGCTGCCACCGCTCCAAGCTCAGGAAGCCTGTGACGACCTGAGGCCACATTCACAGGCCGCCCTCCCTGACCCCGCCCAGACTCTGCCAGATACACATGCTCCCCTATTCATATGCCATCTCGGGCTGAGAGAATCACCAAGCACACTGCCCCGGCCCTTCCTTCAGCTCCTTGCACGCCACGGCTGCAGAGACACCTTCCAGAAAAGCAAGCAAAGATTTTTGTCCCTTTTCACACCTTCTTCAGCAAATTTCTGTGGCAGAATATTTGGGAATGGGAACAAGTACAAATGCAAAAAAAAAGTGTTTATGAATAATGGAACATTTCAAATCCATCTGGTTTCTGAGACATTTTTTAGTTTCTCACTACAGCCAATTATATAGCATGCTTGAGTGAGAAGTGGTTCTATCCTGAGGCTCATTCTGCTCTCAAATTTCTACATTGATAGTTGCTCCCAACCTCTGAGGTTAGTAGCCATATGGTAGTCCAATATGGTACTTCATACTCCACTTGTTATACAGGAGGTGGTTTTCTGGTGAACATAAATCCACATCGGAGCAGGCACCATAAAAGGGGGACCCGGGGTGGGGAAGCCAGAGGGCCTTGCCAGATTTTGGCAGCAGACAATGGTTTCCCTTTTCAGTGTAAGGATGCCGAGCAATTGTTTCCATAGTTTGTCCTTTGTCTACCCAGGGTATCCCTGAAAAAAGGCCTAAAGCCATGAACAACATAGGGGAAAAATTGTTTTGGTTTTGGGAGAAGCCATTTCTTTCGTGCCATTCTTCAAAGAGCTTACATTTTTAAACCTTTTTTAATGGAATATTTCAATCTGTAAGTGCATATATGTTTCAATTCCTGTATTTCAGTATATAAAAGTAGAGATAATATGATAGTGAGCTTCCATGGGTGTCCATAGATAGCTTCAAAAGATGAGACCTTTTTAAGAAAAATATCATCATTGCTCTAAAATTTTGTATTGGCAATTATTATTGTGAAATACCCAATCGGTTTACAGAGTAGTGAGGACTTTATCAAAAAAGCCTTTTTCCTGGTATTAAGAGGCCTGTCTGCATGGTTCACTAGCGACTCCCCATTTTTACAGGTGAGGAAGTAAGGCTCTGAAAACGTTGTAAACGAGCTGCCCAGCGTTGCACGGCAGGCAGGCAAGGAGCAGACTCCGCCACCAAAGTCAGTTGCGTCAATGGTTTTGCCCCCCTCCTGGTTTCTGAGCTCCCAGGATGCAGCCTCACACTTCAGGAAGCAGGGCCAGTGTGGACAGGGCCAAAGGCCGCCCCGAAGTTGGAACAATATTCGACTGGTTCCACTTCTGCAGATCGGGAACTTCGAGACGACAGGAACATGCCTTAATGCGCACGACGCATTCGCACACAGGACGTGTGGGGTGAAGTGTAGCATCTCCGAGGGAGGCGACTCCAGGTGCTGCCATCCTTCTCCAGGTGGCCTGTTCTCTCTTGTCCTCTCTGTGTTGCCACTGAACTATAAATGCCGTGTTTTGAACGTCCTTGTACCCTTTCCCCGTGGTCAATGCTATACATTCTCTGTGGGAGGACTAAGTAAGTACTCACTATTATTAGCATTACAAACTCCTCCATTAAAATTTTCACCAGTATTTGTCTAAAATTTTATTCCAACTGCCTAGAATGGATTATATGATACTTGGAATAGCTCCCCAAGCTCAACTGAACAAGCAGTAAAAATGTTATAAAATGTCTAATAGTACGTATCCCAAACCCCAGAGGACTTATTATATATTTTGGATTTTCTGCATGACTGTACTCTCTGACCTTGGCGCAGGTCATCACAATTGGCTTTCGTTAATTATATGGTTTACTCTGTCAGCTTCGACAGGGCGACCTGCGTGATTCCAAATGTCTGTAGGATTTTCTTTCTTAGCTGGTTACTAAATTTTAGGTGGCATGAGATATTTTACCTGAAGCCTTATAAATCATTCAATGTCCTTTCAATGCAAATGTATCGAAGTATTTATGTTTTCTACTTTTTAAGTTAATAGTAGGTTTAATTTATTTTATATTGACTGGGCTTAAGATAACTCTATGTGTAAAGTAGAGATTTCCCCCTTTTCATTTATAAAAAATTATATTGCTTTTTGCCCTGGCTGCTGCAGCTCAGTGGACTGAGTACTGGACTGAGAAGCAAAAAGTTGCCGGTTCAAATCCCAGTCAGGGCACATGCCTGGGTTGCAGGCCAGGTCCCCAGTTGGGGACTTACAAGAGGCAACTGATTGATGTTTCTCTCACACAATGATGTTTCTCCCTCTCTTTCTCCCTCCCTTCCCCCCTCTCTAAAAAGTAAATAATAATCTTTAAAAAATAAAAATAAAGTATACTGGTGTTCTTATTTCAAAACTAAGGAAATCAGGATTCGTGGAGGCTGATGAAATCCCAGTGGCCTCGGTGGGTGAGTGAGTGGGAAGCTCCCTCCCAGCACTTTCCCTGGCCTCTCAGCTCAGACGCCCCTTTAGTAACTGCCACGCCCGCCTGCCCCAGAATCCCTGAAGTCCCCCGCAGCACATCGATCGGTGTGGGACGAGGTCTCGAGTTTGTAAAGGTGAGTTCGATCTTATCAACAATGACTTGGCTGAACCAAATGAACACCTTTTTTAGCTGTGGTCTTATGTCTGGTAGCGAAATCAGCACCTGGTCACTCAAAGTAATGGCAGGTTACTATAACGTGGGTAAACACTAATGTCCCTCCTTTGTTCGGCTTTAGTGGCCGGCCAGAGGAGCTACACATCAAAGAGGGAATCGGGCCTCTCACCTCCTTTAACCTTTCAAAACAAGTCTGCCCAGCGACCAAAGAAAACTCATGTGCATGCAAGGCAATTGCTATTTCTTTTTATGTATGAAGCCCAGGACCATTTTTCAGTGAGCTGGCTTCCCCATGCTTAACTCACTCAACACTCCATCACGCCAATGTGAGCGGATTTTGTTAAGATTTTCCTGTTTGGTATTTGTGAAAATTGGTAGGGAGGGGAATGAAAAAAAAAAAACCAGGAACAAATAGCTCTGGGCAAAACCAGGCATCTGAGAACAGATGGCATGTGAGCTCCCACCACTGAGCATGGCTGACAAACCGTATCAGTGACCTGTTCCCGTCCGCAGCGACTGCAAGGTTTGCAAGTGAGAATTCCCAGCAAAGCCAGAAGCTCCCCCGTGACCTTGACTTCACTTTGCCTGAGTGCCACCAAACACATCTTTACTGGAAGCAGAATGGGATGAGAGCAGCGACAGCAAAGTCCTTTTTAATGAAAATACTACAGGAAAAGGGTGTCCTGTCGTGCCATGGAGAGAAAGAATACGAATTGTCACCATCCACTCCGATCTGAGGTGACCCCGAGAGTGTGCGGGCAGTTGTCTAATGAGCCCCAAAAGAATTTTCACTAACTGGGAAAAGTGGGACCTTACTAGCGACCACGAATTCAGCCTCCACCTTTTGTCTACTATTGATCCTCTCTCTCCTTCCCCAGAGGTGCAAAATAAACACAACAATTAAAAAAAAACATTTAACTCGGCTAAATATCTCTTTTTAATCAGGGGTACAATTATTCTTCTAGTAGCCTCATTTGCAAACCTCAAAGTCATCAATTACCTGTAACAGCCATTTGATTTCCACCTTGCCCTTTAATCCTACATATTTTTCTTTAATTGTCTCTCAGATGTGTGGCTTTCTGTCTTCCTCATTGCCAGTCACACTCCTAATTCATACTCGCATCTTTTCAAACCTGGAATCCTGTGACTGCCTTCCATCTGGTCTCTTTGTCTTAAGTCCACACTGTAACTGTGAGAATACTTCGAGAAACTTCCCTTCCCCCACCTCATGGAGGCCTTAGAGGGCTCTGTCCCCACCACCACCCTCTCAGATAATTATTTAGTTTCTCCAATGTACAATATATTTGAATATTTCTGCCATATTAATTCCCACATACTGGCATCTTGCCGAGAACCTTAGTGGCTCTGAGTCCCTACACTTTACGCTCTGATTTCAAAGCCTTTCGTAGGTCTGACTAGTATGGCCACAGTCACTTACTCATTCAACATTTATTTATTCATCCGCCACCAAAAGACACTGTGCTTAGAACTGGAGTCCTGGGCCAAACAATATCCCTCCCCTTCAACGAAGCTTACATTCTACTGAACAGGGACAGACCATAAATGAATAAGGAAAACACACATAGTGTAGCATATCATACATAGTGGAGGCAGACAGAGCCGGGAAAGCAGACAGAGAAGGTCTGGCATTGGTGTGCAGTTGCAATTTTTCAAGGGAAAGAGTAAGACAATTGGGGAGGGAAAAATCTGTGCAGAAGTGGTTGCCTGTGTTTGAAATTTAGCAAGCGGACCAGGGTAGCCAGGCTGCAGGGAAAGAGAGGGGTGAGAGTAGAGGATACTGTCAGGTAACAGAAGGCCCGGTCCTGCAGAACCCTGTGGGACGTTGTAAGGGCTCGGACTGTGCCAAAACAGGTGGGGAGCCACCATCGGCAGTTTTTGTGCGGAAAGGGAGCAAGGGTCACCAGGGTGCTCTTTTGAGAGCAGACTGAAGGGGAGCAAGGGCGGAGTAAGATGGTCCAGTTAGGAGACGTGGGCTGTAATCCAGGTGATGGCAATGGTGTCTTGCACTAAGGGTATAATAGTAGTTGGTGAAAAGCAATTAAAGTCTAGGTACATTCTAAGTATTGCGCCGACAAGGAATTTTTGGCACATTTAAGGTGGAGTATGTGGAGAGACGTTAAGGGCTATGGCCTGACCATGGGGAAGGATGGCATTACCATTTACTGAGAACAGGTATCGGGGGAGAAAATCGGCGGCTTGGCTTCGAATGTGGAAAGTCTGAAGAACTTCTGGGCTATCCAAATGAACGTGGATATCCACCTGACGTTCCCTTCCACCGCCCTTGATCTATACTCCATGCCCTGTATTCCAAGACTGTACTTAATAATTCACAGCAGAGTAATAGAATGGAAGTGGAAAACTCCTTTGGACAACTTTGGAGTAAAAATAACTGTCATTAAAATTTGGCTATGTTTCATATTACCCGGGAGAGCTAGAAAATTCACTTAATGTCTTTGAACTTCAAATGATTTTTTTAAATGGGAATAAATATAATAATTCTATCACACATTTATAAGAATTTATAAATTTATAAATTTATAAGAACTTAATACGAACAGTTATTTAAAAACAGTTTATAAACTAGGGTGTTAAATAAATAGGAGATTGTATTGTCCTGTTTTATATTTTCCACAAATCTTAGCAACGATCAGCTTTTCTCCCTTATGTAGAGTTTAAGGTACTGAGAAGATGGGATTTCTCATCTATTTTCACCCCTTACTGCTGGCTGCATGGTGTCTTGCACATAGTAGAAATTTAATAAAAGTAAAATTGTTCAATTCAGTTTAAGTCAAAATCAGTTATAAGAATGAATGAGTAAAATGAGCACATTTGTATTTATTTATTTTCTGAACACAGTTTCATGGGAGAATGCTATCCACAAAGGTTCAAAATGTACAACTAGACTATAGCCCTTACATGGGTCCGGATTCTTTCAGCTCAGTGTTGTGGTTTTAGCAAATACTTACAGAGCTTGCCAAGTGAAATTTGAGTTTCAGATGAACAAAAAATAATTTCTAGTATAAAGAAGTCTCACGCAGTATATGGGGCATACACTAAAATATTTTTTCTGTTTATCTGAATTCATATCTAACTGGACACTAATTCAAATTTAAATAGTGCATGGGAACACAACGAAACATTATTTGTTTTTGTCTGAAATTCAGATTTAACTGAAAATCCTTTGTTTTACACCTAGCGACCCTGTAAGTCCAGGCACAATGGAAGGAATCCAGCTCCAAGCAGCCGAGGCCGATGCGGAGGAATCTCGTGGGCTGCCGGCCCGCGGCTGGGAGGCCAAGGCGCCCCGCCGGGTCTGCTGGCCAATGGGGCGCGGGGCTCCAGCGTCATCAGAAGTCTCGCCTCTGCTTATTTTTGCGGCTCTCTGCGTGAGCCTCATTACTGCTGATGGTCTCATTCTGCCAGGCACTTGAGGCTCCCATCTTCCTAGAGTTTTCATCAGACAGGAAAATGCCCTTTGTAGTTGTTGCTGTCACATACTCCTAGACACGGTCTGGGTTCATTGTCCAGGTCCAGATCACCTACCCACCCCCCAGTGCAATGGCTGTGGAGACAGGAAGGGGGTATCGGATTGTAAAACGTTCCCACGTCTAGACCAAATACTCTGGCCATGGAAGTGTACGGACCCTGGAGCCCTTCCAGATCACGTATTTGGAAAGGAAAGGGGAAGCCAGTTCTCTGAAGTAGGGAAGAGGATATTTCCACAAGGAAGAAGAGATTCGGCATGGGGAAAATAATAAAAATCCACTATCACTGGGCATCTAAATGAAAAAGATTTTTATGCCGGTGTTTTTAAACTGGCTTCTTTTCCTTCATTTTGATTGACAGTTTCACGGAATTCTGGGTAATTCATTCCACTGTGACAGTATGTAGCCGCATGCTCCATTTCCTGTGAGTCTTCTTAAGAAGACTGCTAAGAAATTAATTGTGGAATAGTTTCATGCAACGTTAGGGCCAAACCTTGTCTGGAGTGAGGCCTCCCATGCTTTGGCTGTGATGGAGACATTCCGCGCGAGGAAGAGAGCCGACGCCCCCTCGTCCAGCGAGTCCTGTGTTGCCTGGCTGGTGCCGGACAATTCAGCAAATAACTCCTGGAAAATGTATGCAAATCTAAGTGGCCAGTTCACAATTTCATCCCTGAGGAAGCTAGCCAGGCATTTTAGTATGTAATGCATGCATAACCCAGGGTCTAAATTGAAAACGAGCATGTTTTAAACAAGTTCAGTGGAAGGAATTAACAGTAGAACTAAAAACACCATATGCTTATAACAGGAAAAGTCGCTCAGAGCAATATGCTGTAATGATAGAATTGAGTAAAGATCCAATTGCATCAGGACAAAAGCTAAGACACTGAGTAAGTTAAGCCTGGTAACTTATGCTGCCTAGTTAAATTGATATTTCAAAAGCAACGAGACTCTTGCTGTCTTTTATTTATATTAGGGAAGAAAAATATCTCTGGCTGGACTTCTGCTTCTAGTGATGATGAACTAGGCAGTTTGGACTAGTGAGGATATCCAGAAAAGTGGGTTATATATTCTCTTTGAAGGTAGAAGGTTACTAACAGGACTGTGAAAAATGGCTAGGCCAAGACACAGAACAGGCCAGAGATCCAGTGAGAAAGAGTCTAAGATTTAGGGTCGCTTTTACCCTGCGGGAAGTTGCTAGGCCGTCCTGAATACTGAGGGGTCATCGGTGATTCTGACCATCTAGGAGAACAGAGAATCAGGGATTAGAATCCAGAGCTCAGGACAGGGGGCCCGGATGAAAACCCCCCTGTGAACTGAGTCACAGAAGAGCTACAGTTCAGGAAGCAGAGTGAAGTGGAAGTGGACAGGGCCTCAGAGAGATGGCAGCGTGGCTTTGAATCATCGCAATCAGCAAATCGGATGAAGAGAATTCCAGATTGCTAATGCTCCCGGTACCTGGCAGAAACACTGTAAATCACTTCTGGAAGAAGATACATCATCCTAGGCTTTGCATTATTTCCACAAACAGGTTTCAAGGAATAATTTACAGTGCACGATAAAATATCACCAGCTTATAAAACAATAAAGAAAAACCAGAAGGAACTTCAAACACTACACAAAGCCTCTTAAAGGTTTGAGATATTGGAGCTATCAAATATAAAATTTTAAATAAATGTGCTTACTATATTCCAGGAGATAGCAGAAATAACACAGAAGTTAAGATAAAAATCAAAGAGAGAATTTAAAAGAGTATCTGGAACTCAGTTATAATATAAAGTATGATATCTCAAAACTTTTGGAACACAGCTAAAGCCATGCTAAAAGGAAAATTTATAGCCCTAGTAAATAAGAGTGGCCGAAAAGCAATAATCTTAAAATCACTTGTAGCTTAGAGAGAGAGCAAGAAACTAAAATCAAAAGAAACACAAGAAATTAAATGATAAATATAAAGCAAAAATTAATGAAATAGAAAATAAATACATAATAGAATCAACAAAGTGCAAGTGGTTTGTTTGAAAAAATAGTATACTTATTGTAGTTGTGAGTTTTGCAAGGTTGTTGAACATAAAGAAATCAATAAAAACTATTTTATTGCTAATGTCCTGGGTCTATCATACATAAAGAACTTCTATAAATCAATAAGAAGAAAAAGATAACCAAATTTAAAAATGGACAAGAGACTTGGGAAGGCACTTTATAAAAAGCTATATCCAAAAGAGTGATAATATACAAAATAATACTCAATGTTATTACTTATAACAGAAACAAAATATAAATTATAAGGTAATATCACTAACAATGCACCAGAAAGTCTAAATTTTTTTTAAAAAACTGCTATGTGCAGCAATGTATGTACCCATACACTGCTACCAGGAATGTGAATTGGTCACAAGCACTTTGAAGAATTGTTTCGAGTTTTTTCTCACATTGGAGATATGCGTATTCAAACACGCCAAGGGACAGATACAGGAAAGTTCATAGGCATGTCTTTGCTAACAGACCTAAACCAAAAGTAACCGAATGGAATGCGAAATCATTTATGATCATGTGATAGTAGAATATACAAGAATATCAATGAACTATACTTACCGACAAAACCCTGATGAATCTCCCAAGCATAACGCAGATAAATGAAGCTGGACACAAAGGAATACAAAGTTTATATTCAACGTGAAGCTCAAGAACCGGGAAAACTAAGCTGTCATCTTTAGGGGCGCACACGTAGGTGGTTAATGTATAAGGAGAACAAAGAAATGGCTTATTTTCAAGTCATGAGTGCCGAGACCTTCCAGGGAAGGGAGGAAGCGGTGGACGGTACGGAGTTTGCCGGGGACAGGTTTCTGGGAGCAGTGATACTTGTTGATGTGTGTGCTGTCTACACCTGCATTTGTTTATAATAACTGACTGAGTTCCCTGGTACATGGCGGCGATATTTTTTGTGTGTATTAGATCTGCAATAAGTAAAGCTTTTAAAATGAGGGTAAGTAGCCGAGGCTGTTAAGTCACTTGAAGCTTCTTAACTGCACATCAGGTTGCCTAAGATCACAGAGCAGGTCCCGACACCCTCCCCTCCACCTACATTTTTCGGGAGAAGAAGACGGTTCATCCTCTTTGATCTCCCTTCTCTGAACTCTGAGAGCATCTACTCTCTGCCTCTCTCCTGAAATTTGACTTAGTCATCCAGTGTTCTAGGAACATGGGGTGCCACTTAAAAATTCCCTTTTTCTTGTAGTGATATCAAAATAGAGGGGTCTAGTGTGTTTTTCCGTGTGTCAGCTGCACCGGCTGCTTCTATAATATAATCGAGCCACCCCCTATGGATTGAAAAGGGCCAAGCTGATTTGCATTCCATTTTGTCAGAGATTATGCCTTAGGACAAAGAGGTGACCGACACCCTTTCTAAAACACACAAACTGTATTTCCAATGCCACATGTAGTCTATGCTTCCATGTGTTTGACCTTAGGCTGATTTAATACACACATTTTCTCATGTATTTCTACACACTGGAATTTGGAGAAAGTCCAGTACAGAGGATAATAACACAACACAATACCTCTGGTCCATTGCCATGCGACTCTGAATAAACCACAGAGACATCTGAAGGAAGGGTTCCGTATCTGATGTCTTCCAAAACGTTCACACTGCCGCTGTGTAATGACGTGACTGGCCTTGGAGTCTTAAAAATTTGAGAACAATATGCAACATGGAATCTATGGGTAATATATGTATGAAATAGTCATATCGACCATCATGAAAAGACCACAGAATTCAGAAAATACAGGTTCACATTTGGACCCTACCTCCTACTGGTATGTGATACAAGATCATTTTCTCCACAGGCTTAGCTCTTGCGTGGAATGTGGGGTGTATAGTAGGTGCTCAATAAATTCTGGCTGACCATTCACAACGAAGTCCAAAAACAATACATTAGGGAATAATTTAAAGGAAAGACACAATATTTGGAAACATACCTTAAGAGATGACTGATGCCTAATTTGATGGGGGGTTTTTTTTTTGCCTTTTTCAGGAGGCAAAGGAGGAAGATTAGGAATGGAATGCACACTGCTGTATAGCATAGAGCCCATGCCTCTGAAACTCTGTTGGAGCTTTCTCTTTCCCTGCCCCAAGGTGAACACCAGGGTCCCCCGGGGCTCAGGAGACAGCCCTCTCTTCCGGTGACAGAATGGCTCTCTGATCACTCGCACTGACCCTCCCTGCCTGAGTCCCCGTCTCCATACTGGTCACATCCAAATCCACATCCCCAGCACCGCTGCCCTTCCTGAGCTCCAGATCCCAGAAGTCACGAAACAGATGCTTCCTGCATTCAGTCTGCATGCAGTTCTTTCTCTTTGAGAGGAATATTTTAATAAAGCTGAGCATACTAAACGCTGAGCCTTGACAGCACACTTCAGCCTGAGCTATATATATCCCAGCAGCCAGTCAACCAGAGGTGACCTGGAAGGGTCCTGTGGCTTCCGCTGGCGCTTTGAGGAATTGAGTTCACCTAGAGTTATGATTGGTTCGGAGCCTCGGGCAGTAAATGTGTAGCTGTCTGCACAGACGTCTATTTTAGTTCTACAGTTATTGCTGTGACAGTCTCGTGTACTTGCAGTGGGACTCTTGCTGCTATCATAACCCTGTCATACGCGAGTTTTAATTCACTTAATTGTTTAGAAAGTTAGTTTTCCATCAGAGAGAAGGATACCCCTGACTTTGGTTGGAAGTGTAATTAAATGTGTGGCATCCTGGCCTTGTGAAGACTTAATTCACTTCGCCTAGATTTGTACTCCAGCCTCTCAAAATAATTTCCACCCAAATAATTGGTGTTTCCCTGGAAAATAGTGATGGGGAAAATGTTCATCACTTCTGCCCCAGTCACTCATTTATTTAACAGTATTTATGAAGCTCCAGGCACTGGGCTAGTCAGCGAGAGCCTCAGAATTAAATAAAAAACTCCCTGCCTACAAAAATTCAATCCAGTGCTGTGGATTGGGGGCAGCAAGGGGAGGAGAAGAATACGCTACACGTTAAAAGACACCATGTGGTCTGTAATAAAGGTACTCATCTCCCTCATTTAAGTCTTTTGAAAAACTGTTCTGCGTGTTTCCATTTTTTCCATCACTCTTCACACCTCTCCAATTTTTGTTTGGCCCCAACATGCCCCTAAAAGGTCTCCAGCCAAGTCTACCACTGACTTCTTTCCTTCTAAAAATTATATGGAAGTTTACCGGTCTCAGTTTTACTCACTTCCTTGAATGTTAGGACTTCTGACCTCCTCCGCTTGTTGACACGCTCCTCCAAACGGTCTTTTTGCTTCTCCTTCCTTATGCGCAGGAGCCTTTTCCTACCTCCCTGCTATGCCTCCTCCCTGGGACTGGCCTGCCTCTGTGAACTCTGGAGGCTCATGTCTATACCCAACAAGGAAGATGCCTTCTTACATTTCCCACTGACCACTTACAGATGGTTTATTGTGATGGCCCATTACTTGCTCTCTGGAGTGCATAAACTTCACTTTGATCCTGCTTATATTTCAAGCTCTCACATGTGCCTAGAACTTTAAAAAAAATGTGTTGAATATCGAATGACTCAAAGTGTGTCCAAAATATTGCTGGGAGCCTAGTGGATGGAGTAGTTCATTTAGCCTTGACAATGACTAAAGGTTTTGTAATGGAAATGACATTGGAACTGGGCCTTGAAAGAATGGGAAGAATGATACAAAATTACGTGTCTGTCACCGAGCAGATACCGTGGTTATGTTCCTCCTCGCAACCTAATAAGGTAAAATGCAGCTGAGCTGATCGTTCTGACCGTCCCTCTGATTCAAATGTGGTCCTCTTCCATGGTATGGTATTCAGATGAGGTGTTAGTCGGCATTAGCCACTCCTAAACCGCCTTCATTCTCGGGAGGGGAGAAGGTGACCTCACTGTAAAGGCTCTTCGGTCTCCAGACCAAGGCTTTGTTAGCCCACAAAGTCAGATGCAAATCAGAGGCTAAATTAGTATTATTTCAGCTTGTACCTTTAATCAGCAGAGGTCAGAGAACAAAGACGGGCTGGGGAGATGGCGAGGCTCACGGCAGAGGATTATTGCTCCGCGGCTGCTCAGTCACGTGGACACCTCTCCCCCAGTTCTGGGTATAAAACCGGTGGGCCTGGGGCTGCCTCTGGATTACAGCCCCTTGAAGTGATAAACATGCTGTTTCCCTGAGATTTGCCCCAGGAGATAAACATTTCCGATGGGTTTTTCTGACAAAGCCAAGAAAGCTAATAATTGCCATGTCAGGCAAAGAAAAAACGTGAAAACTAATTCAGTGTGATCCCTTATGAAAGAGGGAAAAAGAGCAAAGATGATTCACCACTGGAAGCTTGAATTGTCAGAGCCCTTTGAGGATCTTTTGAATAAGCGCATCCGCCAGGTTATAAATAATGACAACAGACAGTAATTTGCATGGATTAAGGTTGTTAACATTTATCAATTTCTGCATTTTAAAATACTCCCAAATTGATTAGGAGTGTCTCTTTGTAGTGAAGGATTGATAGTGGGAGGGAAAGAATCTGATGAATTTAAAACTCAGATGAGAGAAAGCAAAACCGTCCAGATCTAAACGGAGATACCATTAGTAGTTCCCATAAATCAAATCATGTTTATAGTAAGGATACAGTTGAATTACCATCTGGACTTTTTAACCTTGACATTTATTTCCGAATCATTCCCTAATATTGGAAGTAAACTTAACCCTTCCTTTCATCTCCAGGGTTTGCCTTGATGCCAGTTCTCAGAGAGATGATCTGATTTTTGATGGGGACAGAATGTCATTGTGTGGCATGAGGTTGGAAGAACCAGAGAAATTCTTGCGTAACATTAAGCTATAAAAGAAAGAAAACATGCTTAGCTTTAAAACCAGATCAGCTGAGAAGAATTTAAAGTGAAGTCAGGGGGTGGGGACTAAGGGGAAGTCTGTATTCCAACTGCGTAAGTTTGGGGCACATAGATGAGGCTTAAGTATGTAATTAAATTGATACACACACACACACACACACACACACACAACCTGTGTAGCTATAGACAAGCTTGACTACAAAGAGAGAGTGGGCTACATGGATTTTCTAAGGCTCTAATTAAATGGCTAAATAATTTTAATCAAGTCACATATCTAGAACCTTTTAGGGCTCTTGTTTTTCTTATCAGCTTTCTACTAATAGTATTTACAGTGATAGAAAGGAACAGCCAAAATTCACACACAAAGTCCTCTTTTCTTTTAAATTTCTTGATTTTAAGACTTTGCAAGGCAAGGCTTACCAACTGCTTCAATAACTAGTCGTGTGCTGAGCATGCACCAGGTGCTCCAATAGGGGAAGGAAGGGACTTGGGCTGGGTCCTGGGCAGGGTTAGTGGGAGGGCAGGGGCTGAACAGAGGGTAGGGTGCTGGCCCCGAACCGCAAGAGGCACAGCAGTTGTCAATCATGTTTGAAACCGAATCATGGAAAAGCAACTCTGATTATCAAGATAGTCATTATTAACCTTAATAGTAATAGACATCACTTTAAAGGCAAAGACATATGATACAGGGGGAAGTTTGCAAAATACAAGGCTGTAGAGTACAAAGGCGGAAGAACAGACTTTGGAAACGGGAAAAGCCCAGGTTCAAATTTCAGCTGTCTACCAGCTTCCTGGTAGAAAGAAGGAGGGCAAGTTTCTGAAATTTCTCCAGTCGAAATTTTCTCCAGTCGGAATTTTCCAGTCGATATTATCTCCACAAGCTGAAGATAATATCTACCTGGCAATTTTAACATAAGGCCTAACTAAAAGACAATATAGATACTTATCTGGTATGTGGTAGATGGCAGCAATCATTGTTGAGATAAATAAAGCATTTTTACAAATGTGTCCTTTACTGCCTTATGGGAACATGGCTGGGTGGATTTATACCAAACTGAAAAGGCGTAGGTCTTAAGATAAAGCCCAAGCAGCACGTATGAAGTTCGTATGTGAGGGGCTTAAACAAGCTGCAGAAAAATGAAGAAATGATAGAGCAGACCACTCGTGGCTTCAGATGTCAGCCCCCTACCCCCGCCACGTAAGTCAGAATGGAGTTCAGTCCAAACAGAAAGTTCCAAAGTGCCTTTGAGTGACTTTCCACCCAGTATGTGCTGTGTTCCAGGGCAATTAGCAACTTTATTAACGGTTAATGATTCTCCTTATCAACCCCAGGGAAGAGGGGGATGGGTAGTGATTGCACACCACCCAACATAGGACTTTTCCATTTACTTTACCAATCAACTGGGGAGACTATTAAGGGGAAAAAAGATTTTCGTTTCCTCTCTCCCTGGCCTGTTCACCCTAGGATTTTCCCACAGTGGATTTATGGCATCTTACTTTCTGACCCCTTCCCAAAGAAGAATTTGAGCTAATGTGCTAGAGTGGAAGGCGGCCCATTATTCCTGCCGAGGTGGGGTTCCTTCAAAGGCATTTCGGTCTGGATAACATTTGCGCAAGATAACTGGTCCACTTGGAAGTGACTGGCTGGAAAACAACCTGAAATTAATATAGAATGGTGAGTCTAATTCCTGTCTGATTGGAGGCGAATTTTAGGAGCAGAGAAAGACAATCACTCAGAACTGGAATCTTTGAAATTATCTCCTCCTCTCCAGCTACAAGACAGCTCTGATCTCAGGATTAACGAGTTCTGAAGTTCAACATTTCTAGTGCCAAGAGAACTAAAATGTGTACTTTTTAGAAAAATATATTGCTCTCACTGGAGAATCTCTCTCTCCCTGTCTTGCATCTTCAAATTTTACAGTGAGAGTCATTTATGGGATAGAGCATATTTTTCCTGGTTTTATACGTAAACTGGCTCATTTGTTGGGTTCAACTGTATTCTGTCTGTGTCATTTATAATTGTGAATGTCAGGAACTTTGGTCCAACAGAGAAACTACCTATCAAAGCCACCTAACTGAAGAAAAGTGAGTGTAATCTACTCCATTTTGTTTTTAAGTTTGTTTCCTTTTCAGCATAAATAAGAACAATCTGGCTCCGAAACCTGGCTCCCGGGACTGTGACGAGCTTCTGCTACTCGGGCCTTGCCCCGAGCTGATCGGGGAATCTCTTTTGTCTGGGGACTTTCTTTAGAAATGCATCGGCGTCCAAACTGCTTTCAAAGGTCGCCTCGATAAGTTTCTTTGTGTCATTGTATCTTCCACTTGGAACTGAAGGTTTTTTTCACCCAGCCCTTATTATAGATGACCTAACATTTTGCTCTGGGGCTGGTGCCAGAATCCTTTTCCTTTAGTTCCTGGCAAGGCCGTTGCCATTTCCTCTCTCTCTCCTTCCTGAATTTACCTAAACCCAAGTTCCAGGCTTTTGTTGAAATGCTTTTCTCCCTTCCGCCCTTGTGTGCCCCCTGTCACATTATCTGCAGAAGGTTGCAGCCAACTTCCCTTCACTGTGGACACAGGAAGGGGAAATGAAGAGGCGAGAAGTTACTGATCTGATTCTCGAGGTCAAGGGTGTGGGGAGGGTGAATGAACAATTCTCAATAGCTTTCACTGCAGTGTGTGCTTTCCTTTGTTGACCGTCCCTTGCCATTGTGTTGGGAAGGCTTTTAATAACCGCCAGCAGAACTGACTAAATGGCAATACCAGGATGAAAGGACTTGGTAAAAAATCATATGTGCGCAGATGCCTGGATACATACATAGCAGATACCCAGCTGTTTCCAGAGGATTTAATGTGCCTGAGACTTTTCTCACCCGTCCCAGACAGTACCGAACCTACTCTACTGCATGGAACCCTCACAGCATTGCAGCAAAAGGAGTGCTGTGTGTACCACGTTCCCAGGGAGAAAACTGAACACTGAGGCTTGGGGCGGAGTGGTGCTGCCTTAAGTCACACGTGAGCAGCAGAGGCACCGTTCGAATGCACGTCTGTACTTTGGCTTCTGTAATAACGCTGCCGTGAACACTGGGGTGACAACTTGGCACGGTGACAGAGTTAGGGCAGCGATCACATCATAAGGCACATAAACATTGAATCACTACATCAATGTGCATCTGAAACGAATATAATATTATATGCCAGCTGTACTTACATTACAAATAAAGGTATATCCACCTGTCCCTGCTCTTCCCGACCTCTCATCTTGCTCTAATGTACAAGCACGCGTGCTGTTGACTTGGAAACCAAACTTTCAGGCTACGATAACTCTTCCCCATCAAAAGGGCAGCGAGATTATCTTTCGCATTTCAATGATTCTTTTCCGGTGCAGCAGGCTAATTAATGTGAGCACATTTCCATTCTTCCAACCCAGAGATACTTGGACGATGGCTCTCAAGGTGCCCGCAGGTCGTTCACTGGCAACCCGTCTCTTGCAGAACCTTCATTTCCATAATTAGAACCCTCTGCTCCGCCACCTCTGCGGGGCTGATGGTAGCCCTGTGGCTCTTCCTTCCCATTTATGGTGATTGTGAACAGGGTCTCCAAGTCACACCGCAGGCAGGACCCTGCTCCGAACAGGGCTCAGGGATTCAGGGGGCTGATGCCTGGCATGTCAGGGACAAGGCAGGGATCACACAGAAGCCAAGCCCACGAACGTGAGCTCCCCAAGACAATTGATAGGGTGCTTTGAAAAGCACAGGAATAGATTACTAAATACACAAATGCTTTTGATTTATTATTATTGCTCCGTAAGTGTTGGAACGAATGAAGTGACACATCAAAGGCAGCATGTGTGATAAGGAGGGAGGGTTCTGCACGCGTGAGTAGTGGAGAGAAAGATGCTGGGCACCGTGAAGAGCTGCTATGACCAACGCTAGGGCCGGCTCCGGGTCACAAGCAGCGATCCTTCACTTGAGCATCTCCATGGCCAAGGCCAGGCAGGGAAGCCAGGGGTAAAGGGAAGAAGAAAAGAGCAGAGTGGAAATGGAGGCTGAGGGGGTCAGCTACATGGAGAGGTCAGTGAGGACACACAGAAGGGAACTTTTGCCTTTGCTTTCAATGTAGAAAGTTGTCTTCTCTGTGGTCCCATTCAAGGGCACAGAGCAAAAGCAGCTGGTGGAGGAAAATAACAAGGCAGCTAGAGGTCAAGTGGGTAGCTGGGAGGAGGATCCAGAACCCCTGGCTCCTGGTCCACTCAAGCTGCTCCTCCTCCCCAGCCGGGGCCATGCCCTAGACCACTAGAGGGTCCCCAGGCATCCGGACACAGCAAAATGAGGCAAAACTCACCAATTTCTGTGGAGTGCGAAAGCAACCAAAAAGGGCCATTTCAGAGACATTAACCAGATCATTGCCTAATGGCCACATTGCCACGTCAAATGACATCATAAAACACACACTGATCCAATTTGGGATTCTTATAAGAAGTGGAGGAGAAAAATGTTTAAAGTATTGTATACCTGAAACATTGAAAAATGCATTACTTTCTAAAACCAAATTGTAAGGGTAGCTAAGAGCTTATCCTTACTAACACCGTTTTAATTTTCTATTCTTAACCTGTTTTTTTATGTTACATTCTTAAATGCCTTTGTTACTGACAAAACAGAAATAAAAAACAAGTATTTTCTTCTCAAATGAGGCGATATACATCCACTGTAGAAAATTTGGAAAATACACAAACATATCAAGAATTTTTAAAAAGCCACCTATCAATGCAAACACACCCATGTTTGGGAGTACGAGTGGGGTGAACAAGAGGCCTGAGAGCTGGATATGAAAACACCCAGGTCCAGTGCCAGCTCTGGCTCTCCCTAGCGGTCGTCTCTAGGAGAATTTGTGCCTTCACGCCTCCTTATCTCCAGCACAAAATGGAGTCGTTCAGAATATCCGTGTTGTAGAATTGCCTGAGAGGGTCAAATGATCTGTGTCCAGTTCCTGGCACGGCAGTATGCTACAGGGTTGACTGATCGCTAGCGGTTTACCCTGCTGATAACTCACTGGTAACTCGATAATCTGTTTATTAGAGCATTCCATGATTTGCCATTTAATAAAGACTTTTCAAATGTCAATCAGGAAAAGTTTTATAATTTTATTTATATAGATCTAAGAAGGCTTACTGATGCAAGCATTCATAGATGTTTGACAATTTTGATTGATAGTATATAGTAGATTTTTGAGTATTATAGTCTAACTGATATTGCTGTTCAATAGGTAAATGCTTATTTTGTTATGTTGACTTTATAACTGACTATTTCAGAGAATTCTCTTATTAGTGCCAGTACATTTTTTTCAGTTAGTTCTCTTGGATTTTTCAGTTAGACAGTTAATTACAAATGGTAATAATTATGTTTTATATTTCACATTTATTTTTCTTGTCATGTTGCATTTGTTAGCATTTTAAGAACAATGTTACATAGTAACACTAATAGTTAGAATTACCCTTCCTGACTTTAATGGAATGACTCTAGTACTTTACAGTTAAGCATAATATTGGCTACTTATTTTATCAAAATATATTTTCATACTAGAGAAGTATCATTCAATCAACACATTTGTTAAAATTTTTTTATTCCAAATGTATGTTGAACTCGGAGGATTTTGAGATGACTAGATTTTTCCTACCTTGATATATTGATGATATAGTATATTTCTTTCTTTCTATTGAATGATCCTCATAGTCATTATTTTATCATGGACTATTGATGACTATTAATAAGCTACTGACTTTGTATTCGCTAATTATATAACATTGATTTTCATTTAGTGTGAGAGTCATTTGTTCAGTAGTGGGGAGCCATAAATATACAAAGATATTTAGAGTAACTGACTCCTCTGGAGCTTAGCAGGGCAAGTACCATGGGCTAAAAGATGATGTACTAGGAACTAATGAAACTTGAAACAAGTGCTTGGATACTTAGGGCAGTTTTTCCTAAATTTTCAACCATAAAGATGTTTATTCCTTTCCATTATAGGGGCCGTATGAGACTAACCTTGTCACACTCACTTAAAGCCTTCCAATGGTACCCATTGCCCACCAGAAATGTCCAATCTTTCTGGTGCAGGACATCAGGCCCTCCAGCACAGCATCCCTGCCTCCCCACCCCTCTTTTTTACTGACATTATTGGTGTAACATTGGTTAATGTAATTGTACAGGCCTGAAGTGTACAATCCTATAACACTTCATCTGTATAGTGTACTGTGTGTTCACCACCCTGAGCCAAGTCTCCTTCCATCATCATTAATCCCCCCTTTACCCTCTTCTTCCTCCCCCCCACCCCCTTTCCCTCTGGTACTCAGCATGCTGTTGTCTGTGTCTATGAGATTTTTGTTTTGTTTTTTGCTTAACCCTTTCACTTTTTCACCCAGCCCCACACACCATCTCGCCTCTGACAGCTGTCAGTCTGTTCTCTATCCATGAGTCTGCCTCTCCAGATTCATTTCTGACCAGCTACTTCCTCTAACTTTATGCCCGGAGCTCTCCAAATGCATCCAAGTCTGTAACACCTCTTGCCCTTTCAGAGCTGATCTTGCCTTCCTGGAAAGTTCTTTGCTACCTTTCTCAAAGGTTAACTCCTCGATTGTGTTTTACGATCTGTTGAAACATCGCCCCAGCCGGGACCGCTTTCCTTTCTGTGTGCCTCCAAAAAACAGTTGCAAAGGGCAACTGCAGAGAACATACCGTGTCGTACTGAGATTATCTTTTCACAAGTCTTTCTTCTTGCCCTTCTTCGTGGTAGGCACTGAACTGAATTGCCCCATCATCTGAAATATTTTGTCTAGAAATCTATTTTTATAGTTGTCTTTTCTATTGAACCAAAAGCTTATAGCTGCCTAGTAGAGCTTTTAAGATCAGGCTGAGATAAGATCAAGATACACTGGGATACACTGAACTATATCATCCATATCAAAAGCAGATGATATCGGCATTTTTGTAACTTTGCGGAGAAATAGGTACGGTCTCTGTTGGCCCCTTTCAAAGGTTTCAGGAGCTCAAAGACCCCTATTGGTGCTCTTGGGATTGGTAAAACTCCCTCTGGGATTGTCTGATTTCTAGTTTACCTCCAAGAGCCAATTGAACTTTTATGAGCAAGAAAACAAAAATAAAATAGAAAACATGTAGGCCTCTTTCATCTACGCATTTTGAATGAGTTCCCAGAAGTGCTATAGCAGTGTTTTCAACATACTAAGGCATCTGTGGTAACATGTGTTATTGGTCTCAGTCAAAGATAATTCCAACTACTATATCCATGCATCCCTTTGGCATACTTGCTGGATTAGACAGGGATATCTCATGGTTCTTCACAATTCTTATCACACACACACACACACACACACACAAACTAATATAATATTAGAAAGAAGATAGTGGCCAATATGTCCCTAAAAACTCACAGGTTTGGAAGGATGTATAAGACATCAGAGACTGCCTGAGGCAACACCCTCATTTTTCCAATGGCAAAGGTGGTTCAAGGAAGGGACTATTGAACCTAGTCACACAGCTGGTTAGTAGCAAATCTGGCAGTGACCTCATGCCCCAAGTCCCATCCCAGGCCTCTGTCCATCACAGAGACAACCCTCCCCACTACCCAACACTTGGTCTACATGAAAAATAATAACGATGGAGTATTGGCCCTGGCTGGGAAGTTCAGTTGGTTAGAGTGTCATTCCAATACGCCAAGGTCATGGGTTCAGTTCCCAGCCAGGGCACATACCAGAATCAACCTGATTGCATCAATAAGAGGGAACAACAAATCGATGTCTCTCTCTCTCTTTCTCTCTCTCTCAAATCAATACATATTTTAAAAAGGAAAAGAAAATGATATGGGAACTGAGGCAAACCAATTGTTTTCTATTTTATAGGAGAAAGCAAATTACCTCATTTTGCGTCACCTCTCTATTTAGGACTGATAATACTTTCACTTTAACCATGCAGATATTGGCCTCGGGCCTCCCTTCAGAAGTCCACACACCAGATTTCGGGGTCATGCAACGTGCAGCATTTGCATGGTGTTGCACTGGCCCACATTTTCTCTGGGATCCTGCCTTCTGTTCTTGCCATATTTCTTTTGTGTATGAAATCACGGGGCGATGCTCCAGCTTGCAGTTAAGCTGGCTGACAGAACAGAAATGGAATCGATCCCTGGGAGCAATAGATTCAACCTTGGGAGCCTCGAGCACATGCTGGCAGCTGCTGGCAAGCCTTGTGCGGTACGTGCCTCCCAGGGATTTCCTGGGATGTTGCTTTTTAAGAGAAACATTTATAAAAACTACGCACTGTGCAAATCAAACATCGGTTAGTGGCTTCCATACAACTTGTAGAGGCATTTCACAATTCTATGAAGAGAAAGTAGTGACTGTCCTGTGAAGGGAACTGCTGAGGGGAACAGGGCCCTGAGCTATTAGGGAAAAAAAGTCCATTGGAGACAGAAGCACTGGGTGCTGCCTCTTTCTTGGCCTTCTCCTTGCTCTGTTAGACAGAAACCCGACTACGGGAACAAGATTCTAAGTACCCATAGAATCTTACTTTTCAAGAGTGCAAGAAACAAGCAAACAAGCAAACCCCAAGAAATTTAAGTACATAAGAAGCAAGTAAGAAAAGATATGAAGAAATTCAAAGGAGAGAGAAACAAATAGAGAAATATACCAAAATATCCTCAAATGGATACAAATCAGTATAATAACATTGGACTATTTACACACATTGAATGAAAATTAATTAATTAGTTAATGATCATTTCCATTCAAGTAAAAGTGCAGTTAAATCAGAGCCTGTGCTTATTGGTTTAAATTGGGTTAAATTTGCATCGATACTTTGGAAAGCAAGCTATCAATAGGTTGAAAAATACTTGGAAGCACTCACACCGCTTGATCCAGAAACACCCAGTATATTTTCATCCCCTTGACCAAAAAGACAAGCTAAGCACAAAGACACTTTATTTCATTTATTTACAACAGGTTATGATTATCATTTATATAGAACTTTTCGTAATTGGGAAATTTATAGTTTAATGTCCAACAAAAATAAAACAATTATTTTATGTTTAAGGAAAGAAATATATTTATTTTCTTTCTCTCTCTTTAAAGTTTTGAGGTTGATGTGTTAATGCAAACCACATTGGATATTTGTGCATTTGAATGTATAAACAAAATACATATGTATATATCTATATGTATATAACATGTACATATGTGTGTTATTTAAATGATAACTTATTCTTCCGCATTTCTTTTCGAATCTACGGTAGCTTTCCTTTCTTTGGCATTATCATTACGACATTTACCTATGCTGATTCATGTGAATCTACAGTTTAACAGGACGGTATTTCATTGAATTATAAGCTACAATCTATTCAGTCCTATCTTCACGACAGCTTAGCTTAGTGGTTATGAGTGTGAGCTCTAAAGCAGATTTCTGGGCTCTCTAATCCCTAGTGCGTTACTTCTATTTGCTTTCTGATTTGGGGGAACCTATTTAACTGTTGTACCTGGGTTTACCCAGATGGGTATCGCAAGAGCACACACCACATAGAGTCATTTGGAGGATTAAGTTACATAGTACAAATGAAAAGCTTGAAAGGGTTCTTGGGAAATGAGCAAGGCCCTGGCAAAAATTAGCTCTTATTACAAACAGGGCTACTGGGAGCCTCCTCATACAGGTCTCATGGAATCTCTGGACTGTGGCACACGCAGTGCCCGGCGCAAATGGTCGGCGCCCAGGTGCACGTCCACCAGCGCCTCCCACACCCTAACCACACACTGTAGTAGTCAGACAGCGGCCATGCACATATATTCAATGGCAAAAATAGTCAGTGTGCAGAACATACACTTAGTAACACCTCCTACAAGTTAATAAAAATATTCTTAGTAAAAAAGGAAAATCAGTCTGAAGAGAAAATTCGCTTAAAAAAAAACCTTGATGATGAAGAGTTAAAGGGGATAATTGACTAATTTGTGTTAGAAATCTCGTTAGTAAGTAACCCAATGTACCTTTAACACACATCCCCCAACCATAACTGGCCTTTGTCCACTACATTTTTCCCCTGTTAATCAGACAATGATCAAATCTCTTCTCTGAGTGATGTGTAACAGCAGCGTCTTTCCCCTGGTTTCAGAGTGTTAAACAAAACATTTTCTCTAGGAAGATTTTTTTTCTGAGCCAAAATTAGCTACAGCAACTTGTAACACGTGCTGTGTTATCCACGGATGCATGTATGCATTTAAAAAAAAAAGTCTGTGGAGTTGTTTCTACAAATGTATGAGTGTAACAGGTGTGCAGGCACACATGTGTTTTCCAGAGCTACTGGTGATAAAAGGAGTTGATGTAAGTGATCTCCATTAGCGTAGCCACATGGCTAACACGGCTATTCATTTCAATTCACGTGTAGTGAAATCGAACAGGAATTTGGCATCTTGGAGTAAGCAGGGGTTGGCCTGCTTACGGGCTCCTGAAATATATGAGGCAAAAAACCTTTCCTATCCAATCTTTGACGTGCTATGTTCCAAAAGATTTTTTATTTTAACCCCAGTCTTAATTGCCCTTCAGTATCAAAATTAATTGTGTTTTCCGCTAAAAGGCCAGTGCAGCTTAAGGCTGCTCTAGGGTCTCAGCAGCCGATGCATCTTCTGTAAGTGGCTTGATTGCCGTCTGCGGAGAGGAATGCTGGGAAAGATGTGCTCGACCGAGGCTATACATTACAGTCCAATTAGTGTGAGGGTCACTACATGAGTCTTTAACTTTATCTAGTGACTGTCGGAATCTCTAATGGAGACCGCAGACACAGTGGGGAGGAACGCAGAATCTACCCTCTTTGCCAGCAGAAGGGGAACGGCTTTGGCTATGTGCCAGAGGACTGCCAAGGCGGCTTCTCTCAATTTTCCTGTCCCCTACGTGTCTGTATGACCCCTGCCATCCACACGAAGAATTAAAAAGGAAACTCACAATCCTCAAGGTACATGTCAGTGTAGGCAGCACTGAGTATAGGTCTACGGTCAGGGACCTTGGTCAGAATTTCAGGCTATTTGAGTTGGGTTATTAAAATTTCTTAAGGCTTCGATTCATCAATTATTAATGAAAACTTTCCTTGCCATCATAGAATTATTAGAATTATTAACTAGCATCTTGATTTAAAGAATCATAGCTGACAAGTAACAAACAGTTTTTATATGTTTCTATTATGCCATTATTTCAGGCTAGAGAGAAATAGTTCTAAACGGGCTCCGAAGTCAGGACATCCAAGTTCACTCATCATCACGGCTGTTCATTGTGTGGTCTTCCAAAGTCCACTGCCCCGCCACTTTCTTCACGGCCTGTATCCCTCTCCGGTCATCGAGCATTTCCGAGGCCCCCTTGAGCTCAGCTCTCGCTTTGTGGCAAAGGTTTGAGTGTGGGAATTCTCTGACCCACGCCATGGAAGGACTGGCCCCATCCGACCCATGTCTTGTGATGCCCGCTTGTCAGCACGGCCTTCTGGCAATGATTGCTCCTATCGTCCTTTCCAAAAGGGTGACCTTCCCCTTGACCCGAAGCTGGCAGTGAAGCCTGCGCTCTCTGTCCTGATCTCTCCTTGGCCATCTCTCTCGGCGTTCTTCCATCTCCCACTGGACACGTTACTGGTTCTACTGGCACCAAGGAAAACATAGGCTACCTGATACCCAAAGGACTCAGTGATTTCCTTCCTTGATTTCTCCTTCTTTGAGAACAGAGCCTTTCCTTCTCTGACACCACGCTAAGCAGAGGACATATTAATTGTGTCAATCAAGGGAAAAAGTTTCACAAAATGTCAAAGAAAATTCAACATAGCGAAGGTCAGGGTCATCCTCCGCATGGGCTCTCAGTAAAGCCCTTGAAAGGATTTCAGAGGGCCTCTGCGGACTCTTCCCAAGATCGCCCCCCACCTTAAATACCAGTTCTATGGTATGTAAAGGCTGTTCCCCACGCACTTGTGTTGCCTTTTATTTTTAGTTCTTCAGGAGTGTAACAAAACGGAGAAGGATGGCACAACAAATTTAGTGTTTTATGTTCTCTAATACATCGTGAACTTGATAATGTGCTTACGATGTTAAAATGAAAAAAATAACTTTATCATACTTCCTACAGTAAAAAAAGTTATCAATATAAATAATTTAGAGTCCATATGGGTTAGAGGCGATGTATATAAATTGCTTGGCATACAGAAGGTGTTCCATAATGTTAAATATCATTATTACAGGGGTTCGGTAAGCTTTGTTTTACTCTCCTGGGAGACTTATACATATTTTTATATTATTTATATGGCAAAACACTTTCCCAGTTCCAAGTGCCCAATTTATAAATGTGTTTCTGTGGTTACACTTGGATGTTGTACGTTACCTGCACTAAATAGATGGAGAAGCTCCATCTGCAAGTGGTGGGAGAAAAGGCAACACCAGGATCTTATCACTCACATCATCCTTTTATTTCTGCCTGTTCCCAAGGCGGCCCCACTTCAGAAGCTGGTAGAAAGGTTGCCAAGTTCAAGTTGACCAAAAGAGACAAGATTTTCCAAGTCACTTTATCTAAAAAGGGCCTGGGTTGTTAGGAGGGCAAATGGAAAAGATCAATAGAAAATAACTGAGTAAAAAATGGTCCAATTAATTTTATACTTATAAATAGAAATGCTTAACCAGAGAAATGCCTAAAGACACAAGCACAATAACATTTATTGCCATTTTTTAAATAGCAAAACAAAGCTAAGTGCACAGCTCTGGGGGACTGGACTAGTAAGCCTGCCACTGTGCACGTGTATAATCGAATACTCAGCAGCTGACCAAAGCAATGATAGAAAATTGTTATTTTTTCCCTGGCTGGTGTGGCTCAGTGGATGGAGCCCTGGTCTGCAAACCAAAGGGTTGCTGGTTTGATTCCCAGTCAGGGCACATGCCTGGGCTGCAGGCCAGTTCCCAAGTGGGAGACGTGCGAGAGGCAACCACACATTGCTGTTTCTCTCCCTCTCTTTCTCCTTCCCTTCCCCACTCTCTGAAAGTAAACAGATAAAATCTTTTTAAAAAATTGTTATTTCCTGCTTCTTGCCATCACGATGTCTTCACGCTACTTTGCAAGCTGAGTGAGGTGCGTATGTGTTTATATCCAGAAAGCCACACACAAAATGTCCACAGCCTAGGTATTCTGGATAGTTACTTGGTGACTCTCAAAAGAAGATATTCTTGTTTTCAGCTGATACTTTGCTTTCTACATTGATCCTATGCTGTATAATTACGAAATGATTTCTAATTACAAAGAGAGATAAATGGTTATGCTTTATTTCTCATGGGTATATTTTTCCTCCTGGGGTATGTAAAAACATTTGTGCCACGAAGATTCTCTAGAGGAAGAGCCACGCCATGGCTGCGTAATTGCCAGGCCCAGGCCCTCACAGAGTCTCCTCCCCCACTCCACTGTCAGCAAAGCGAACTCTCCACAGATGGTAATGGGTTTAATAAAAGCATTTTTCCCCTGTTGCAACAGCCACCACATAAAGGAAATGTTGGGTTTCAGATGGATTTTTAATTTTCTTTTAGAGCTTTTCCAGACTTTCTTGTGAATTTCTTGCACCTAAAGGGTCTGGACCAGTTTCAAGTTTCCCTGCTCCCTGGGGGCCCGCAGGCCAAGTTCAGCATCCAGGACTGGCTTCCCAGGGAACTCGGGTTCTCGCCTGAAGACCACCTGACACCTCCCTGAGCTGCTCAGAAACGCTGGGAATGCAAATGGGAGTCTGACCGGGACAGGTGCTCGCCTCTTGGGGATCTGTGCCTTCTCTCCAGTCTCCAGAATAGTCCGTGGAAAGTCCCATTGCCCTCTGCCCCAGCCCGGATATGCCATCTGCCCTCAGCCCAGACTTGGTGGCCCCAGCTAAATTTAGATGCATTAATACCATGTGCTGGGAATGGAGGGTGCAAAAGAGCTCAGCCCCATCTCTCCCCCAGCCCTGCCTTGTTACCTCTGACAGCCACTCTAGGCTGCGAAGAGACCTGTGTCACTTCCACTCAGCTCCAGCCCAGCAACTAAGTACTTTCTTACGGGGAACATCAATCTTGGATGCCAAAGCCTGACGATTTGCATTGCAAATAGCCGACCACGGTGACATTTCACCACTGGGAGCAGAACCTGAGCCATCCTCCCTGGTTAGAGCTGTAGGGGGAGAAATCCACTTTGTAGTCAAATTGAGTGCAGAAGAAAGGCAAGAAGGGGGTGGGCAGAAAGCGTTCGACTCGCCTTTCGCATGGCACACAGGATACTGATGTTTAAAACACAGGCTCACCATTCTTCTCAAACCATGAGCCAACCATTCCTTCCAGTACCGGAATGGGCCCTACCCATCCAACTTCCAACCCCTACCCAGCACCTGGGCTACGCATCACCTTTTCCTGACCCATGGCTTCTGTGAGTCCCCCCACCCCCCATATCTTAGGTGCCATTCAGATCTCTTACTACTTTGATCCTTTAGATTGTAAATCTTAAATAAGAACTCATCTACAAATAGTCTATGAAAGCCAATCAGGTACTATGACACATTTCAAAAAAAATAAAGACATTTTTATCCACAAGGACTGCATATGTGTTTGACAACAAGCATTCAGTGTTGCCTGGGGGAGCCTGAAAGCTCAGTGGACGAATAAACACTCGGTTCCTGCTGAGTGCAGCACCCTAGGCTTCATCTGCGCGCCCAGAGAGCGTGGTTCAGCTACAGCGTGCCGAAGGAAGTCACTGAGTTAGGGTGACAGGCTGATGAAAAAGACGCTTTAAAAGGGGAAGAGAGAAGGTTGCTGGAGTCCAGGCCAGATTAGGAAGGCTCTCGCACACCGTGTGAACAAGTCTGACGTTTTCTCTACGTAATGCTTGTAAAACAATGAGACAGGACGAGCGGGAAGTGGCTCACAAGGAAATGAATTACAGGCTCACAAACCAGGGGTCATCAATATTTCCCCCCAACTACAGGCTGATCCGAAGAGACTCGGCCTATCAGTGGCTCTCAGGTTTGGGGTGCTCACGTCTATCTAGGCAAGCTGCGTCTATCATCCCCATACCTCTGAACTTTCCCCAAATTAATGGCACACTTTAACCTTGATGTTTCTCCGGAGCATATCGTGACCCCTCGGGACTGCAGAGTTAAGCAGGAAATACCCCACAGGCAGGCCTGTCTGGCACGATTTCCAGACTTTGCAAGAGAATCTCAAACGCTTTGATTTCTCAAGGAAATACAGTATTTCTCCCGCAGCTCAAAGTTAGTACTTTATCTTCAAGTCACTATAAACAAACACAGTTTTGGCAATCACCACTGGGAAAAATAATGCTGATGGAGTTATCGAAAATTCCACTGTTGCTCAGCCTCTTTCCCCCCGGGATTTCACAGCTGGTTCATGTTCCCTTGCATTCTCCGGCTGTGCTGCGCTCTGCTCAGCTTTAAATGGGCGAAGCAGAGGCTCTGCTTTCTTTGGAACACGACTTTCTGTCTCTAGAAACTCTGTTTTAAGCATTAAAACTTTCAGTTCCCAATTTACCAGTCCCTCTGCATTTAAGGCAGTGACAACATCCCCAGGGCCACTGAGTAAATGGGGTTGCACTCTCTGCAATTAATGAAACACATTAATATCATTACACTTTACTCCGCTTCGTTCCCCAAATTTTTAAATAAGGTTTCCAGGCAGCGCTGCCTGGTGCTGCAAAGCCAGAAGAATGATATTGAATAAAAGGGGACATAAGTGAGCAATATTTTAGACTAAGGGGGAAAGACATTTTATAGCACTTTTAGTTCTGTATGCCCTTTCTTGATGAATTGTGTTGACCCGAAACTAAATTGGCTTAGTACACTTTTCTTAAAGATACAACATGCTAATTTGCTTTTATATTAAACGTTTAATTTAATTTAATTTAATTTATTTGCTTGATTCTGGGTCTGTTCTGGAAAATATTTCCCTTATATCTCAGGAAATGTAAACTCCAATTTTGGTAGCATCAGAAAGCAATAAAAAAGACTAGTAAGATCAGTGACAATATTCTAATACTAGTACAAACACATACGTGATTCAAATTTTATAAATGCATATAAAAATTGGGGAATACATTAAGATGTTAATTCTATAGTGTTATCAATAGATAAACAGATTAATGATCTGATTTAATTCAGTTATGACTTTTTTATATGTTTAAACTTTTGTAATAGAAGCTTCTCTTACTTTTGAAGTGAGACAAAGTAATATATATGGATATAAAATTTTAAATATATATAACTTGAAGTTATATATATATTGCCTTGATCCAAAAACTGATTTCGGGCAACTATAGATACGGATAGCCATAGAATTCATCCTTCAATTATTCTGAATATTGAAGAGATTATTTTACACATCCATGGACTTTTTATTGTGAACCTACTGTGTGCTGAGTGCCGCGCTAGAAGAATGGGCATCATTTGAAATATCTACTTAATGCGCAGGCACACACAGGAGGAAGGCATAATTTGAACGTCCCCTCGGCAGATTTACCTATCTAATTATGCTCTCCTTAAGCCAATATTAAAATTAGCTAGCACTCCCTAAGCACAAACCCACTAACGGCGGGGAAAGCGGCTCTGGAGTAGAAGTTAGCTCAGGGCATGAGCAGTTCAAGCTCCTCCAACTCTTTTCAACATCAAAAGGACTGAAGCCAGCCCAGTCTTGCAGAGTGTTGAGATGATTTACCACCCCGCTAATTCCTCCTGTGTTGTGCTGTAAGCATCAGACCCTGGGCTGTGAGAAATGATGGCTTTCAGATGGGAAGTCAGGACGCTCATTAATGCTCTGTTCCACCAGGGCAGGACACCGGGTAATTCTAATGATCCTGGCGGTATTCCAAGCTCCAAAGCCATGTGCTACCTCTCTTGAACACGGCCCTGAAATTTCAGCAGAGAAGCTGCTTTTCGGTTACCATCTAGATGGAGGACGTCAGACAGCTGCTAGACAGCTGCCCTGTCGCACCACAGACAGGACTGATTTCAATGATAATGCCGTCGGAACCATTACTTTGGGTTTAGATTTCATTAGTTGGATTTGCAGTTCAGACAGGCTCGTTTCAAGGGGGATCAGAACTATGAAATGGCTCATAGTGTTGACTGTGGTCGTTGTACTACAGTGGCAGTTGGACCAGTTTGGAGATGGCTTTGTCAGTAGTGATCTTGATTTTGACTTAATTTGGCTTAAGTGTGGCTAATGCTGTTTGCCTTTGGTCCAGCACTTTAAAGTTGAAGAGAACTATCTTCTGATGGTTGGAGTAGGTTCTGCCCTCCACGGATAGCTACTCAAATTGAGGCTCCAAGTGTTCGAGATCACGTGGTAAGTCAGAGAGTCTAATTTCTTCCCCATCACTTTAACTCCCATTCAAGTGTGATTTCCGGAGGGCTTGGGACAAGTGTGCCCCATTCACCAAGCACCTAGAACCCCCTTAGGGCATAGCAAGCCCTAATGAATATTTGACTTAATGAGTGCAAAGGAGTTGAGCTTTAAACTCATGTCTCCCACTAAAGTAGGATTTTTCAACTTGGAACATATTCTAGAAACCCATTTTCTAGGCTCTTCCATCCATCCTAACATTCTAATTTTTTAAATGGTTCTATAAACAAACAACATAAGCATATTCTGCACCATCTAGAAATGAAATTCTGCCATTCAATCTCAGCGCTGTAATGTGCATTTTTTTGTTTTGGATGTATTAAACGAAAATGAAGGCCAAATTACATCTGAGTTTATTATTTAAACCAAAGTGTGTCAAGGATGAACGCCATATTCCCCTTGGAGACAGAAACACTGATTGGATCACGGTTTCATGTTTAACAGCATGCTCCAGTGTACTAGCGGTAGGAGTAAAGCTAAAAAAGACAATGAAGAAATTTCTGTCCCCAGTTTCAGCATCAATTGAATGAGATGCCCATTTAATGCGGTTATCAGTAATGCAGTGAGACCAACACTACGTTCTCGTGAACGAGACAGCCTTACAGACAGACACATCAACTGATTCATTAAAGTTGGTGCTCGCAGATGGCTTACAGGCAGAGTCTGGATAAGATCTGAATCTCAGCAACCCCAGAGTAGTAAACAGAGTCTTCAAGGAATAATTTTCTATATACTACATATATTGATACAGGACATAAAAATCAATGATGACAACGTGGAAGTTGAAACACAGAGATAAATTTAGAGCAGAAACACATCTGAGATGACATGTTTCTACTAGGAACCTCAAACTTACAGTTTTAGCAAAATGAAATCATCCACCATATTCAAAGTAATGGTTTACTGAGTGCATTTAATTTATGAATTAGCTTAGAATTTTGAGGTGTAAAGGAATTATAAGCATGAAATTGTGTACTTAGTTCTTTTTTATTTTTATGTATTTAACTAATATATAAAAATGATGGCTGAAGTCAGTGCTATGTCCTGTGGATTCCTTTCCTCAATGATTTCTACACATATATTTATAGAGAGATAATTAAAGAAATGAACACTCTATATATTATATATATATTTTATATATAATGTACCTGTTATTTAATTTATATATTATATATTGAATATATATATAATGTACATTTCTTTAATGAATTATAGCTATATAGTTGCAAATTTTCCTGAAAGGATTTATTGCATCATTGCCATTGTTTGCAAACTATAAATGTACTTGTATATGTGCACATAAAAAATCAGTCTCAATCAAAGGAAATAATAGATTTGCAAAAGCATAAAACAAAAACTAGGATATCAAATTAAAATTAAAATGTTGAAAAAGCATCACTATATTTTTTCTAAGTTTCTTTTTCTTTTTTCTTTAACTGACAGTACTTCAAATATGAATAAAAGTATGAGAAGAATTACTTTAAAGCTGTATTATTATATTCATGCCTACTATTTTTAAATATATGGCTCCATGTTTCACTTCTGAAGGGATTATTTTTATTGGGATATAATTGACATACAATATCCTATTAGTTTCAGGTGTACAGCACAGTGATTCAATATTTATACACATTAGCTAAGATCCCCGCAATAAGCCCACTTATCATGTTACCATACAAAGTTATCACAATATTATTGACTATATTCCCTATGCTGTACTTCACAGCCTCTTACTTATTTATAACTGAAAGTTGGTGAAGGATACTTTGAGACGTTAAATGTATATTAAAAATTCATACCATTTTTGGAACATTTTTCACTTAAAACATTTCTGTAAGCACACAACAATGTTTTGAAGAACCCTTGGAAACTTTGGTGAAAAATAGTAGACAGTTATTGTACATAGTTCAATCAAAAGTATAAGCAAAAAGATTTTTTTAAGTTTTTAATCCCACCACTAAGATAAAGATACTGTTCAATGTTTAGGGAACATCCTTTTTTGCCTTATGCACATTTTTACATCTTATATACATGTAAATGTTATACATTTATAATGTATATCTTTATCTTGGAGACTTTTGTAACCAGAGACCATATATGTACTAACAGTGACTCTAGCCAATGAATCAACCGAATGGAGCCAATAACATCTGTTTGACCATTGAAAAAACTAGGTAGAACACATAGATTATGCAATTGATTATTGTAATTAGATTTAACAGTAAAGAAACAATTTTTATGAGATAAAGGAATTAGCAATACATTTAAACAAATGAATATAACATCAGTTTTTCCCACTGGATCTAACATATGTTGAGCAATTACTGTGTTCTACTTTTAAAACCCTGAATCTATAATAAAGTAAAAGGTAGAAGGGTGTTCTTATGTTATTCGTTTGAGAAGCTGCAGTGAACTATATTATTTGATAGTATCTCCAAATTAATTGAGAAGTCTTTTAGGGGTATTCTTAATAAAGCTGGCCAATTTTTAATTCAGATTGACACTCAGAAGATACAGGCATAATTGCTATTGGTTCAGAATCTGAAGATAATCTGATATCAATCCTTGGCATTAGTTCAAGCATAGTAATACCTCATTAATTTAGACTTCTTCATTTGAATTTCATGGCAATTTAAACAAGGTACACTGTTCTTCACTGTTGAGGAAAAAAAGTTTCCAGCTGGGAGAAAAATAATCTCAATAAGATTAAGATCATAGGACTACAATATGAAGTATCCCATTGAACAAAACATTATAAAAGAATTTTTTATACTTTTCTGTTTGAATTATTTATAAGAACTACATTTTTTACCAAATTTTAAATGTTCTTCAAAACATTGTTTTGTGCTTATTGAAAAACTTTAAGTGAATGTTTCAAAACTGCCATTAATTTTAAATACCTGTTTAATTTCTCAGAATGTCCTCTCGTGTATAGAAAAGAAGGGCAGTACGCGGCGCACATTGATAACAAGGTCATGCTCAGTGAGAACGTTCATGGCCATTATCATCTGATGTGCATCTTACACAGATGAATTATTAAGACTTGTTTAGCATGCATATCCTATTGCAGCATATGGAAGTACGAAAAACGTACTGAGATTTCGGGGAAATTAAAACGTTTGCATATTAAACATATTCCAATTTTCCCTGGATAAGCGAGGTAGTACAATCTAAGATTCTATAATTTCTGACACTGGTCTCCTCCCCAAGCAAAGCTACCATGGATCTGTCTCTTGATTTGGGCCAACGCTGAGGATATTTAGACACTTTGCAAGGTTTATTTGAACACTGAAACTCCTGTAAAAAATGTATATCTTGAAAGGGATAGCAAACAAATAAGCTCAGGCTTTGTAAAATTTGCAATGGTTATGTTTTCATTCTCTGCCCTAAAAATGTCTTTAAATATCATTTCTGGGGGAAAATTGGTTTTTTCAGAGTACAGCATGAACTGACTAAATTCCCATTTGGGGGGATAAACAATTCCCAACTGACCCTCCTATAAAACCAAGCACTTTAATTAAAGCTTCAAAAACAGTCCTTTTTGTCTCTTTTAACTTCTACCAGCAGCTTTAGGATTAGAAAAGAAGACGTTATTTAGCAGAAATCCAAAGGTTGAAATCCTTCAGTTGACTTTATTTTTATTTTTGCTTAAAGTTTGACCATGTTGTCTTAAGATTGCACTGATTTTTGTGGGAGAGCCAGGAGTTGGGAAAAACAAACTTAAAAATAAAGGTTAATTCCAAAATGATCTCTTGAATACATAGTACAATCTCCCGAATAACATGCAAACAAAATGTTCTAAATGGCATTTTAGCGCCATGGTTAGATGTAACAGACTGATGACAAGAGAGGATACTCCAAGTTGAGGGTATCCAAGACGAACACACATTTGCTGTTTCAGAGAGCATCCCCGTAAATCCCCCAGAGAAGCAAAGGCATGTGCTCCTAGGGTTATTTCCTGCCCTGCTCACTGCCTCTGAAACAGTGAGGTAGGTTAAGTAAGTGCCCAAAGACCAGGAGTTCTTATCCGTTGCATAGAATATTAGCAACTCCATTTGGTGTGAGTACCATACAAGGATTCACTAATTACTGTTTGCGAAGCACAGAAAGGATGAAAAGCTCTAGTCATTAATGATAACTGATTTCGCATTCTCCAGCAAGGCCTGCAGTGATTTCTGCACGGAAAGAATGATAGAAATGAGCTTCCACACTGCATCAACACATCACTTAAAAGATGACTCTTCAAGGGATTAAATAGAATATGAAATTGGGAACTGGGAGATAAGAGAGTTTACAATGGTATTAATAAGATACATGGGGCATTTAAATGATTGACAAATAAGAGAGAAGCACACACACAGTTTACATATGTCCCTGGACAAGTGACGTTTATTTGATCAAATAATTTAAGAAATAGGATTTCTATGCCATTTGACCCTGAGGACTTTGGATAATTGGTCAGTGTCACCACATTAATATTGACTTAATATTTTAAAAGCTGTCTACAGAGGAAATACTGGCGCTACCTAGTTGTTAACAGACTAGCAAAATAATTTTCCTTTGCAAAACAACTAGTATTGGCTTTATTTTGTTTGATGCCATAAATGTTCAGTTCGTAGGTAAGATATGCCCTAAGCTTCACCAGAGTAGTGACTTTTTGTAAACTGTCCTATCGTTATCCATTTTGATAAGCATTTAAAACAAATAAGCAAACCTATTAATGTGATAGAAATTTATGGAATTCACCTGCTTGCTACAGAAGGAAAAGAAAAGAAACTGGAGTAGAAGAAGTTTATGTCTGAGATTCACTTACCAGTATACAGCTTAGGAAGCACTAAAGGAAAAATGTATATATATATATACACACATATATATATAAATATATATGTAAAAATATATATGTGTGTATCTCACCACACTGAGTGACAAAACGGTAGCTGTCATAATGTGCCAGTTAACATGTCGAATACGAGCTGATCGTTGAGTGTCCCCCAGGACCAGAAGACAGAAACATGACAAAGAACAAAGAACTTGGATCAATAATGCTTGGGGAAATAAGACAGAGAAGGTTATTTACTTGCATTGATCCGCTGCTGCCGTCGCGTAAACTTGGCCTGTTTTTCTTTTGTTAACCTTTAAGCCTGAGTATACTCAGAGGCAACGAGGGAGCCAACTAACAGGTGTAGATTAAGGATCGAAGGAGGTCACCGTACCTCTGTCACCACCAGGCACCCATGTAACAACATCCCTGAAGAAATTTAAACATCAATAGCCATAATAAGGGCAAATTTATCAAGCCCAGCCAGCTCTAGCTGGGAGCCCGCCTGTGTCCAGCCGCTTTGCCCTTGCTACAGCTCAATTGATTTGGACATTCTTTTACTAGAGTTGATTATCAATTGTGACATCGCAAATTTGTTAGCTCCCAAGTGCTGAGCACATGGTGGCTGGTGGCGTCTCCGAAGTGAAAACACCTGGACTTAACTCGCCTCTCACGGGTGAAAAGAGAGGAGGGGACCATCTTGCCGTCAGAAGCACAGGCCACAGGAGCTGCCGGTTGCCTGCAGTCCCGGCTGCTCCTGGGGAAGGAGAGCTAAGGAAGCAGCAGGAAGGCTGGCTTTCTGAGTCGGAGAGACCTGGGGAGTGGAGAGGAGTCAGCGCTAACTGGAGGACCTGTTCGGAAGCCAGATCACTAAGCTCTCACTTATGCGATTTCCCTCTAAATGGAAAACCTTTACACATCCATCCCTTTTACCAAACCAGACCTTCCCAAGGCACAGTTTGGAAGCTACTTTCTCTGAAATCCTCCATGCAAAGGTGGGTCTTCTCTATCTCACTACCCTGGATAACACTTATTCTTTTCATTTCTCTTTTCTTCCCTATTAGATAACAAACCAGTAGAAGTTGAAGGCTGGTTTACATAGTTCCCTGTCACCAAGATCACCTACCACAATAGTACAAACAGCAGGTGTATTTCATAAAGCTTGCTGGAGAATGAATGAATGAATGAATGAATGAATGAATGAAGAGAGACACTCATTCAAGTGGAGATAAGAATTCCTGATTGTGTAATTACATAATTAATATCAGGACGTTCCAGAGACAGCTAACCAGTCCATGAACTACAGTTAGACTTGCCTTTGGGAGCGATTTTCCCACACCTGGTACGTCTCACTTCCTTTCCTCAGCTGCACCCCTAGGCCTCTCTTCTGGGTCATGGGGCGCCCGTGACTGCCAGTGACTGTCGTAATTAGACATCCATCATTTTCACTTTGGTGTAACTCAGGGGTATGTCTCTCAAAGGTATGTGCGTTTGTTAACAATGTGTTAAGAATGTTTGCCTCTGCATTCATGGGGGTATTGGTTTATATGTTTTGGTTTGGGGATTGGGGTAATACTGTCTTAACTGACTTTTATAAATAAAGCCATTAGTAATGAAGTAACTGACAATCCTTGTATAAAGCCTTATATCCATAGTTTCTTTGGATTTATAAAGAAATTTCATATATAATAACCTGTGTCTTAGTCTGTTTGGACTGCTGTAACAAAAATACTTAGAAGGGGGTGCTTATAAACAGCAGAAATTTATTTATCACAGTTCTGGAGTCTGGGAAGTCCAAGATTAAGGCTTTCCCTGGGTTATCACACGATGGAAAGGGCTAGAAAGCTCCGTAGTCTCTCTTATAATGGCACTGATCTCATACATGAGGGCTCTACCCTAATGACCTAATCACTTCCCAAGAGCCCCACCTCCTAATCCATCACATTGGGGGTTAGGATTTCAACACATGAATTTTGTAGGAGACACATTCAGTCCCTAGCACCTGGCTAGTAGGTACGGCCGCCAGGTGATACAAGCAGAGCGGATGTTAGTACCTTTGCACCACCCTCAGGGAAGCTGAGCCTTGCAGAGGTTAACGAGGAACCCCAGGTCGCCCGGCTACACAGTGGAGAGCTGAGACTGGAACCCACAGCCTCTGCCTCTCAACCCTGCACTGGTGGGTATCCTCAGTTTTTATTCTCTATCCTTTTTGTGCTATTTCAGGCAAATAGGTATTCTACTAGAAAAAGTAGGACGTATTCTGCAAAAGACTGTAGATGGAAGAAGTTGGGAAGCAGATGTGCAGTGAAGAAAGTACAATTGCCCGTTGTTCTAAAACAGAGCTTCTCGCCTGCTCTCCCACCAGGCCCATAAGGCAGATGGAACCCCGTTCAGGAAACTACCTCACAACACCCCATCCCACCACGACCAGAAAGGATAAGTAGTTTACCAATTTATAACCATCCCAGCTTTACAATGCATCATCAACTGTTTCCTACAACGGGCTACAGTGGAACCTGTGTCGCTATAAAGTGACAATGATCAAGATGAGCCACAGAGCCAGAGTGGCCAGGCACAAAGGCCATTCTCGGCCCCGCCCACTCACAGTCCCTTCTGCGAGGAACAGCCCTCATTAAGGCCCGTGGTGGCCTCCCTCTGAGGTGTCTGGAAACCAGGTCTCCTCAGAAACATGTCCTTTCCTGAACACATTGTTTTTTCAGCCCGCTCTTTTCGGGCATGGTATCCACATCAGGAAAACAAAATAAACTTTAAAAGCCCAAACACCTTCCTAATGAGCACTAATTGCTGCCTCTGCTGATGAGATCTGCAGAAGGGCCAAGCTGGGAAGGGGCCTTCGTGAACAGACCCCTTTTCCTGCTCACTGCGGTCCCCAAGGTGGCAGTAAGGGTCGGCGCCCGGGGACAGCTTGCTTCCACTTCCCCGCGCATGCTGCCTCCCGCAGACAAAAGCTGCAGTGTCCTGTGCTGTTGCAACGGGGTTTCCTGAAACGTTCCCTCACCAAAGATGACAAGGAGCGGTAGTGAGCTCTTCTTTTTTACCAGTGGCCCCAACAACACCCTCCAAAGGGCTGCTAACCCCTCCCCTTTGCACGCACTTGAATTCCACTTACCTGAAAACCAGCTGCCATCTTTCTTCCGATTGCAAGGAAAAGTTCATTCGTAATTACTATAGCATTTGACAAAACCCAGTGTTGTTCATCATATATAAATCCGTAAAGTATCTGCTTTGGAAAGTTTAGCAATATGCACCAAAAACCACAATGCTCCCCTCATCAACTCAACAATCCAGTTTCTAGGAGTTTTTCCTAAGTAATAATTGCATAAGCCCAAAAACACATTCCCCACAGAACTGCTATAATAGTAGAAAACTAGAAACAACTTAAATGTCCTCCTTAGAGGACCGCTTACCTAAGTATTTATACACATATACAATGGTCTCTCATGCCATACTGAAACAATCATATTCATGATATAGCATCACATGAGACAAGCAGGTTAGGAGTGAGCATGCGTGGAATGAGCTCATTCATAAAATACTGTATACGTGAATGGGGAGATTTCTGTAAGACTATTTCCCAAAACATTGCCTATCATTACCATTTCACTTCTCTGCATTGACCATATATGAATACGAAACAAGGTACTTTCCAGAAGAGTCCAAACGACCACATGACTGCTGGCCAGTGCGGACAGTAAAATGCTTTGATACACTGGACAGCAGGAAGTTTGATGGTTAGGCCCCACCTCTTTGAGATGGCTAGGTCCATTCCATCCGTGAGAGAGCCAGCTCACGGGGTTCTCCCCACGGGGAAAGCTGAAGCAGTGCTGTCTGCGTGCGTATTTAGTACTGCCATTCTCACCGATCACTCTACAGCTGCATTAGCAAAACAAGTGATAATGTTCGGCTCCGCAGCCACATTCGGGACTTGTCAGAGTACGTTTTCCTAGCGCACGGCTGCCGTGAGCTTGGGGACAAGGAGGCCTGCCTATGCCAAGGGCCTGGTGCCGTCTGACCCGCTCACTCGCATTGGCCGGTTGGCTGCTGGCACCTTTCCCAGCAGTCATTGCTCTCCAAGCACGACATCTATCATTGCTCCAGTCGAAAGATGGCACTTACCTGATGGGTGGGCAGAAGCGTCTTCTCTTACCATATGCTGGAAATTGTCAGGGGCTGTTCACGCCAAGACTGGGTACTTTTAGTGCCAGGAAACAGGCCTTTCCCAAAGCCTGCCAAAAAAAATACAAATAAAAATTTAAAAAGAACCAATTTTCACATATCGAATTTTGTGTGGAGGAGTTGTATAACAAGCTCTGCAGAGCAGAGGATTATGGACATTTTTCTGGCATAGACACTCTAAACACAAAAAGAAGAGCAGTTCTCATTTGTGAAATGAGAAAGGGAATTAAAAAAAGTCTGACCTACATAAATATTTGGTGTAGACCTAGCGCCATGCAGGGTTGGCGGGGGCGGCTCGCCTATCCAGTGTAACTCAATGCGTGTTGAAAGGCCCACCTGGGTAGAGGGGCAGCTGCGGGTCTCATCATTTGAGTCATTTGGGGTTAAGGTGTCATCTGATGGAAGGTCCTGCTGAATCCCTGTCTGTCCCCCTGGAGGACAGGGCAGCACTCAGCCACTGTCTCCAATTATTGTAATTTGTGCCAATGAGGTGATTAAATACAGCAGGTACATATGTTTTAATGACATCACACAGAACTGGGAAATGTTTGGGGCTGTCGCTGCAAAAAGAAAGCCGGTGAACAGAAACCTCTGTGCAGAAAGGAGTCCGACAAGGACCCAGGCTCTGTGATTCTGAGGGGAGGTCTCCAAAGAGGGACTCAGAACAAAGGAAGGAGCCGCGGTCCTGTAAAAAATAAGGTAGTGACACCAACCGGGTCACAGTTTGGGGCCTCAGGCTGGCAGGACCCCCTGAGCTACACTTGGGGACACTGTCAAAATAGAAAGGAGGGGCTGGGAGAGTGACAGAGAGAAATAGGATGAATCTTGAATTCAAGGGGCAAAGATGTCAGCATGTAAGAGTCTGACTGCCACCTGAGCAGAAAGTTCATGGGCCCTTGGCGATCGGAGGGAGATGCCAGGACTGGGTGGGGTTGGGCAGCTCAAGGACTGACCAGGGTTCAAGTCAGGGAGTTCACTGTGGCACCCTCCGGCAGGTGCTCCAGGGCAGATCAAGCCGCTTCAACACACCTGTCACCCCTGCAGGCTGCGGCACGACAGCCAAATCCCTTCTAACTCAGAGCGGCTTCCTCCGATCTCCTTCAGTCGCCTTAGGTTTCTGCTCAGGAGTTTTCTGTTTGCTTTGTTTCCACCTGGCCACGTCCTCCTTTGCCAGCTTCGTGTAGCAGAGGACGCAACCGTGCGGGAGGGCGAGTTGGCGTATGTGCATCTTCTAAATGTACTGCTAAGTTCAAGTTTATGCTCTCCACACATACCTTTTTTTTTCAATGACAGCTGACATTCAATATAATTTTATATTAGTTTCAGGCAGACAGCATAGTGGTTAGATAATTATATAATTTACAAAGTGTGATCCCCCGGATAATTCTAGTACCCACCTGACATCATGCATAGTGATTATAATATTATTGACTATATTTCCTATGCTGCACTTGACATCCCTGTGGCTATTTTGTAACTACCAATTTGTACTTCTTAGGACATACTTTGACTCACTCATTCATGCTTGCTTTGGTTCTTTCGTCATTGTCATAGGAAGGTCACCGGAGCCAGCGTCAAAGGCAAAACACTCTACAATAATAGCTCTAACCTTTCGGTGGAAGTGAGAAGCATTCCAAGGCCTCTGCTCTTATTCTGGGAAGCTTCAGATTTAATAATTCTTCTAACCTATTTTTGAAATATGTGTTCTACTCAGAAGTCACTAAAGGGGAGAAAGTCAATGGCGAGGGCCGTGTGCTCTGAGATCTGGAGTCAGGCTCCTTGAGTTCCTGTCCTGGCATCTGGCCACCTGCGTGTCTGTGCCCTTAGTTTTCTCATTCATACAAAGTGGGAAATAATAGAACACATCTCATCGATCAAGTGCATAGAAGACCATCACTTATAATTTTACTACACATTTTTCAGTCCAAATCACAGCAAAAGGCATTTAAGCAAAATCTAAAGACAAAGACATGAACAAAACACCAGTATCAATATTATACCATTGGTCCTTATAAATCAATAAGAAAAGGAATAAAAAATGTGAACAGACAATTCACAAAAAATGTGTAAGCAGTCCAAAAACCTACACAATGGCGCAAAACATTTTAAAAAATCAAAAACCCAATGAAAACATAATCACAAATTTCCCCTGTGATGTTGGTAAAATAGTCGATCATCTGAAGGTTGGCCAGTGAACTGGTAAACGAGTTGTCCTCAACAAGTTGATGCAAATAAAAGTCATTGTGACTTTTTGAAGCAACATCTTTACAACGTTAAGCTATGTAGATTCGCATGCCCAGAATTCTTAATGCTCAGCAGCAGAAATATTTGTGTAAATCCACAAAAAATAAATGTCCGGATTTGTGGCAAATTGTTTGCAATAGCAAAAGAAATGGAAAATAATCTAAATTTTACCAGCAGAGAAATATTTAATCATTTAGGATGCAGTGCCATAATAAACAGCCATTGAAACACTGATCTATGGTAGGCAGTGAGACAGATGTAAGTAGAGCGAGGACCATGGGCCAGGTACAGAAGGTCACCAGGACGGAAAGCCCCAGGTGTCTAGTGAGGACCTGCCCCCTCCAGGGTGACCTTTCCTCCCCTGGCGTGTCCCTAGTCACACCGTGGATCCCCCTTGGAGGAGGAAGTAGGAGCCGAAGAGTGGACTCATGGGACTCCCATTCGGGCCCTTTAGCTATAACCCCTAGAGATAATATCTAGGCCTCAGCCATGTTTCAGCTCCAGACAAGCAGGAAAACCAGACAACAGGGACACCATGGCTGACAACAGGACCAGCTGCATCGGCTGATCACCCCCTACCCTGGTGCCCATCAATCAGTAGAGCCCCATTTGGTCTTTGAAAGGACACGTTTGGAAGACTGCTGAATATTCTGTCGAGATCCTCCTCTAGGACCTCCTGATGAATACCCTCAAGACACAAGACCCAGTGCAGCTCTCTGCATGGGGCACGCCAGTGCCTTCCCTCACATTCTTCCTCCAGGCACACTTTCCTGGTCTCTCCGTCTCCTAAGCTCCAATGGAGTTTTGTCTCTGTAACTTATTTCCTGAGGCTGTTTCTTCTACAGCTCACTTCTTCTACCTCTGCGATTTTCCAAATAAACTTCCTCTTATAGTCTGAGTCTTGGCTCTGAATTCTTTCTTAGTCAGAACTCAGGCACCAAGGTTGCTGAACCAAGGTCTGGTCTGACTCCATCATTCTAACCCCCGGTGCTGTTTGCCACCAAGAGATCTATATGTATTAACAGAAAATGCAAACTGCAAAGTGGCTTTATTAAAATTTTATTTTTGAGCACTGCTAGGTTATCTGTGCCTCCTGCAAGTAGGAGTGGAATATGTGTACGTGTGTTTTGTCAGACGTCAGAAGGATCAGAGAAGCAGTAGATGAGTCCAAGCTGAAGTCCCGGAAACTTGGTGGGGTCCGGAAACTAGGGGCAACTGAGCTGTCCGTCCAAAAGGCACCAGTGAGTGGGGCAAAAGCATGGGTGTCAGCGCTCTGAGAATCCGTGTTCGAAATTCAGCTTTGCCCCTGCCTGGCTACATCAGATTTTGACAACTTCAACAACCTCAATCTTCCCCTCTAATTCTTCTAATTCCTTGCAGGTTGATCATAAGAATTCTATAAAATGTTTGTAAATCATCTGTTGTACAATGTACTCTCAATCAATGCCATTGTCATCTTTCCTGTATCAAGGCACACGTTTACGTTAGTGACATGTCAGAGAGCAAAAATAAAAGACAAGTTATTTTTCTTTTGCTTTTGATGGCAATAACAACTCATCATAGGTCATGTCAGCATATAATGTCCTAATAAGAAGCTCTGATTATCAATTTCATTAATTTAAGAAAATGAGGAAACTATTACTTAGCAGAAGTTGTTCATGAAACAAACTTTTCAAAATTTTGAATCTTAGGGGGAAATGATTAGCTCTGTGGTGACAGTGACCAAAAGTGCCACTAAACAGGGTGTATTAGGGACTATCGCAGTCTCTGGAGGACTCCTTGTTACAGACTTGCACAGGGAGGGAAAAAGCCTTCCCAAAGGTGAGGGCAAACTCACCTTTGTTAGTTTTGAATCTGAAAATACACTGATAAATGCATTTTTCCTTTTGGGAAAGGTGGCATTAGAATGTTAGAAATCCAGGCCAAAGGATCACTTCAATACTCTCTTGAGGCAGAAATTTAATAATGAGAAAAATCTATT